>JAVSBS010002199.1:0-35668 GCA_033124195.1 Coracias cyanogaster
CCCTCCCCTCCTTCCCTTCCTTTGTCCTCCCCTCCCTAATTTACTGTGAAGTGCTTGTAGTTTCCTTTCAGTATACATTGAGCCTAGGTGTTTAACCCAACATTCTGGAATGGTCAGTCCCTTTTTGGATTTAATCTTGGGCACCTACTGATACATCAATCATAAAAACAAATACAAACCTTTTCAAAGTCTAGGCTTTTTATTCATTGAACTAGGAAAAGTCTGCAAACATTTTTACCTCAGCATCTTTATCTTTAAGAGGCATTGACATTATTCACTTCATACAGAGAAATATTTTGAAAATTAGTGCTTGCCTTGCATTTCAAACACATCAAAGGTTATAAAATGCTATTACTGATTTTTGTTCCTGCTGCCTAAGAACCATTACTGCTCATTCTGTACTTGCGGGCTACTGAAAATAATTGAACCTTTAGCCTTTATTATGTCCCTTTAAATCTGAATAGAGAGTTATTACATCTCTCCTTAATGTTCTTTTCTTCAGGTCAAACAAAATGAGCTCTGTTTTAACCATTCTTTCCAGGTTCAATTATCCAAATATTTCAGCATATTTGTTTCTCTTCTCTGAACTATATTCAATTTCTACTGTTAATTTTGAATTGCTGCATTCCTACTGATTGAAGGGCTGTGACTGAGGTCTACCTATTGCTAAACAGCAACAATTTTTTTAATGTTCTTTATTAGATTTCTATGAGGTAGTGTTTACATTTTGATTGTTACACCAAGACAATGGCAAAAGATTATTTTTCAGCTACATCAGTTCCTTTATCCATCTTACTGCATGGCCGCAAGAACATTCGTGTTGACAAAAGAGGGCAATGGGCAAAATGTGGAGAAGGCATAACTACCCCTTTGGCATGAAGGCACCCACAAAATAGACAGCAGCAGCTACCCAAAATGCGCATTTACTGTAACCAGAAATAGTCAGCACTCCTTTCAACAAAATTAAATTATAAATTCAGATGTCAGTTGGGAATATACTACTACATAACTAATTCCTAAACTTTAAGGGTGATTCTTTCTAGAAAGATGAACCAAAATGTCCACAGGCTCATTCATAAAAGGGAAAATCTCTCACACAAGGTACCCAAAGTGGGTGTCTCACCCAAAGTGGGTGAGAGATCACTCAAGGATATATCCAGAAGAAATATTCTCTCACCAAAGAGGAGGTGAGGCTCACTTAATCTGCAGAAGTATCCTTGAATGGTATCCTATATATCCATGAGGATTCATGACGGCAAGGCCCCCTTTCTTCAGGGCAACCAACTCAAAATCAGGTTTCTGTCGAGGCTCCCTTTATACCCCAGTAGAGTGTGCACTGTGATCATTCTAGTTAGTTTGAGACAAGCCCATGATAAAGGCTGACTAAGGGCCTGGACCCTGTGGTACTGGTTAATTGCCCTGAGGCCCTGTTTAATGGCTGTGAGGCATGGAACACATCTTTATCAGGTCTCTGGCAAGCCCTGGTCATTGTTAGATTTTTGTCAGGGCAGTTGCACCTGCCAAAGTCTTTCATACGTACTGTTTCCTTGTGACATATTAAAGTTAGCAGCTTCAGCCCAATGCCACTTCCTCCTGTCTTTCCAATCCTAAATCATTCCTGATTGTATTTCATTTTCACTTTATTTTTAATAGCTGAAACTTTTCAGAATTCATTTATCTTCAAGGTTTCTGTGTCCAATTTTTTTCACAAATTTTTCCTAGGATTTTCCAAAATCTTTTTGGTGATATCTCAGAAATCCTAAGAGGGGTGTTCTCTATGTGAAATGAAAGTGTTATTAAATGAGGACAAAGACAGAGATAAATATGAAGGAAACCATAGCTCCTAGCTCTATGTTCCTGCTGGGTTTGAAAGTCAAAGTCAGCGGAATATGGGAGTCCTTCCTCTTCTCAGAGGCAAGGTATTTCTAATCGGTACTATCATGCTCTAAGGCAATAGCTTACAATACCTATTAGCTGTAAATTCAGCAGGAGCTGCAACCCCCTACATCTCAAAGAAACAATAATTTTTTTTCTATGTAATGAATATTATCCAGGAAAAGGGAGAGGAAGAGATAAAAATTAGATGTGTTATAGTACCATTCAAGCAGCTATTGACAATACATTAGACAAAAGTCATGATGCCACAGGCTATTAAGTATTTTTAACTTAAACAAATTTTGGTAGGAATAAGATTTACACACACTCCTCCTGTGTGTCACGAGCTCCAGGTATCAGGAAAAGTTTGCCAACTGAATTGCCACTAGGTGTAGAAGAGAACATCCTATCTTAGAAATGAACACAAGCAGCATTGAAATGGGATAGGCACACACATATATCATAGTAAAATTATAAGGTTCTCTGTGGCTAGAAGTCCAAATCATGTAAATACAGTGCTGATCTCCTTGTAGTCTTTGTTGGCAGCATAGCAAGTAAGGGCTGGCAGAAGTTTGAAACTATTCATTTAGGCAGAGTTGTAGTAAAAGCAGGCTTTGATCCCTAACCTATCTTATCGGAATGAATTATCCTTTTGAAACAAGTATTGTAACAGATTCAGATTACGGTCCTTGCATTTCAATACCTACATAAAACATACAGCTTAACATTTCTATTATTATTTTCCAAAGAGGTAGAGAAGGAACAGACATGGAACAGGCTAATTTCCTTTAAAGATATAAGAGCTTGTTAGGCAACAATATGAACAAGAAATGAGTCTCAGAAGCCTTTTCTATGGAACAAAACAGTTTTAAATGAAGCAATGATAGGAACTAGAGTATTTAGAAAGGGGCCACCACAATCTTTATCTCACAAAATGCTCCACAAAAATAAAAGACTGGAGAAAATGAAGATTTTTTTTTTCTCTATTTAAGCTTGAAAAAACCTCCTTCAACACTTACCTGAAGAAACACTTATTTGATGGCACATCATTGCCTTTTGCTGAGACAGCTTAGAGAAATTCAAAACCTCATATTTTATTTCCCATTTCTTCACATTCAAATACACCCCTTTTCAGATTCAGCACATCAAACTCACAAGGTTCATTAAGTTATAACAATCTCCATACAAAAATCTTCCTCCTCACAGCCCCCTGTCAATTATACTGAAAGAAAGCGAGAGCATTGACTGAATTAGACTGCATATATTCTCAGTATTCAAATATTACCTCCCAGCTACATGAGAATTAGTGAAAATACTTAGATCTTTGGCAAGCTAGAGAAGATTTGTGAGCTTTGTAATAGGTTGGTTTCTACCTAGAAATGAAATTGATTACATATGTTCTTGATATTCCTAATGCAACTTATTTTTATAGGGAATGTAATCTTATATGGGCACTGATGCCCAAACTACAAAGAGGCAATCCTTCTGCTAGAAAGTACATAAAAATGACATACAATCAAGCCTAGTTACTAATATATAAAATAATAGGAACAAAATAGAGAGAGAGGGAGTACACCACCACTGTTTTCCTCCCTTTCTTTTAAGGGCAACTTATTTTTTAAATGGTAGAATAACTCCACAATCAGTTTATTAAAAGTATACTTTCACTTATCAAGACCTTTGTACGGCTGGGAAAGCAAAGGAAAAGGCTTATAAAAATTGGATACTTAACCAAGATGTAAAAGTTGCTTAGTTCTTTCTGCTGATGTAAAATTGTATAACTACTAGAGCTGCAAATGAGCTATGCTGGCTGCAAAGGACTTATTTCCAACAGAAACATCCAAAAAACACACATACTGGAGAAGCAACCAATATTTAAATAGAGGTCTGAAGAATAAAGACTGAGGTGGAATTTCCAAACACAATGTGTTTATTGTGAGCCTGATAATTATAACCTTCAGAATGATGGTGATACTTTGCAGAAGGTACATGAAGCTTGCAGGCACACAGACTATTCATTGGGAGCAGAGGTGGAATAACTAAGACCCCTGACTGGTCTGGGTGGTCACTGCAGTTTCTTGCATGTTGTTGCATGGGAAAGGTTTGTCATGTTCAACTTAAAGTAACTCATCTAGAAAGGATGGTCATGGGTTTCCTACTATATAGAGCAATTTTCATTTCCATGTTAGGTGCCTTTGCATGCATTCTAACTGGGGAGCGTATTATATTGCTCTACCTCACATTTAGGACATTTTCCTTTCTGATAGTTTAAAATTTCATTACTTGTAATAAAAATTATGACCCTTTTATCTGGTACCCTCCAGAACAAGCCATTTATTGTATCTTATTTATAGGTTCTAATCCGGGACCAATTTTTCCCTCTATTTGTATTATATATATCTTACATAGCTGGCCTCTTTTTATGATGGTACCATAAGTATTAATAAGAGTAATATAACAGAATTCACCTCTAATTGGATCTCAGGTAATGCTTCTCCCCTGTTACGGGTAAAAGCATTCACCTCTCCACTGCTTTACAAATCCTTTCTAAGATTAATAAAAGGTAGTTTTGCCCTGAATCTTGTCATTATATGCATCAGCTAAGAAAAGGTAGGGGTCACAGATACTTGCCCTTTACCTTGTTCTCTTTTAAATTTTATTAAATTACTTGCTATCTTTAGTGCTTTAGTAATCACCATTTTGTATAAAATATTTTCTGAAGTGCAGTGGTGTTTCTTAATGTTTCAATAATTTTAAAGGATTTTAGGAACATAACACATCTGTTGGATACTTACATGCAACACATTATTGAAATGAAAATGTTAATGTGGAAAAATGTATATGAGAAATATTTTTTTATTAAAAATGTAAAAATTCTAACAAAAAATGGAGGGCATACATTAAAATGGCAAAGAGTGCTCAGCACAGCATGTTGAACAGAGGCAGTCAGGCTACATCATTACAGTCCTGTTCTGCATGATGCTCCTTTTGCCACTGTTCTCATTGAAAGGCAAAGCACGACTAGCAGCCTTCAGACTAGCAGAGGAAGAAGCTGGAAAAATTCAGGCTTTTATTCAGGTTTCTGCTGTTGACCATAAAGTTCTGGAAAATCCTTATAATCAAATTTCCTTGGAAAAATGTTAAAAATTAAAGTTTATAAGAAAGGGCAATGAGGAGAAAAATCATTCTTCAGTTCATGTTTTTTCTTTTCTACACTTTTGGCAGAGGGTGCATGATCAAAGGTTCTTTCCTTGTTTTTTCTTCCTGTGACTAACTGTCCTTTGGTCCTCTGCATTCATTCTAAGTGGCAAAATGCCGCTTTGTGTTAAATTCCACTTAGCATGTTTGTCTACACAAACCTTAAGTTTAAACTAAATATTTCTTCTGAGTGAATTGTAAGTGGTAGCCTCAGCAATGTGTAAAAAGAAACATAAATGAATAAATACAATAAGCTGCATGCAAAGACTGAAGTAAAGTGCTATTTGGGAAAAGTTCAAGATTTTAATGTTATGGCAATTATATTATAACTGGTGACTATTATACAACCTATTGTATAGTCAAAATTCCTCTGCAAGTGCGGTATGTCCATATTCATTCGAGCAACTAAAATTCTATGATTTTAAAAGACTTGTTTCCTATCAACAATATTCTGAGTTCCTAATTTTAAACAAACTTTACTTATGCTATTTCTGGTGGTTTATATGCTCTCCTCCTGATTATGGATACATTTTTATTTCCTATTTCTTTAGGATTTCAGTTTTCTATAATGTTTTCCATTCAAACTTTGTTCATCTTATTATTGAGAATTAATTTACATATCGCATAGAAAGTTCTCCACTGTTAGCTAGTTACCTTCACACATCAATGGGCTGCTGAGTTTCTTCCTCATTCTCTCCTGTCACCTTAGGGCATCTCAGTAAACTGTGATTGTATAGTTATAGAACATACTCCAAAGCTGAGTTACACTATGGGCAACCCCAGGTTTCCTTATCATTGTGCTTCACCGGACTAAAGTATATCCCTAAGCAAACATACGCAAACCTTTGCAGGAAAGAAAGAAAGAAAAAAAAAGACAGAGGAAGAAGCAGGCAAATATCATACCACTTCACTCCAAAGTCACAGGTATTTTTCAGCTGCAGATATTTTCTTTTAATAGACTATGTGTCCTGCTATCCCAAAAGACTTTGTGAAATAATCCCATTCATAGTCTTTTCAATATTCATTTCTCCCATACTTAGACAGATTCCTCTAACTCATAACCTAAATTTAGTCACAAAGAGTTTATGCCCATATGTTCTTGTGCAAATATTGTCTTTTAGCTTAAGTCATCCTTTTATCTGATGTTTATTTCTGGAAAGCAAAATATCCCCTCCTAGGCTCCATTTTACCAAACAGACTATGTTCGTTTCCTTGTGGAAAATAAAGTTTCCATCCTCCTGGTCATCTTAATAACTTTTCTGTACACTTGATCTAAAAAAAGATGTCCAAAACTGTGCAAAAGATCCTATATAGGATTTTACCAATGCTTTGTAATATGTCATTACTACTTCATTTTCTATAACAGAAATACCTTTTCCGATGGAGCCTCTGATGTGTCTCACCCTTCAACTCTCCCCTTTCCCCTTTTGAATCTCTAGTCATTCTGTAATTGCTTGGAATGTTCATTTCCTCCACTTCAGATGGTTTTTAGTAGAGAAATCACAGTTTATAACATAATTTTTTTAATACATAAATGGATGATCATCCATATTTCATTCCATTTTTAAGGTCATCAGATTCTTCCTATCAGATATTCTGAACTTCTTCTGTATTGATGATAACTTCACATTTTTTATCATCAGAAAAATTCATAAGTACCTCATGGCTTTTGGTGAACATTAATAAAAATCAAATTGCTTCCTCAAATACCTTTTAAGATAAAGGTAATCTAATGGATACAGTCTTCTTGGATTTCCAAAGGCTTTGAAAAGTTTCTTGCCAAATGCTTTTAAAGAAACTGAGTAGCAATGGTATAAAAAGCTTTGCAAGGTTAAATGGTCTACAATAAGATAGAAAATGGAGGTAGGAAAAGTCAGCTGGTTATCACAGGAAAGAAGTCAACTACTGGTGGCCTACACTGAGCTCGTGGTGGTGAGTTACACTGACATGACCTGTAAAAATATTCATATTCAGCCTAGCAAATGGGCAAGAAGCAAACTAGCAGTTTGCTGGTGACAGGAGTTTGTTCCAGATAGTAAGGATAAAGGCTGTTTATGAGTAATTGCAGAAGGATCTTACAGAAACTAGGTACTAAAATGGCAGATGAAGTTCAATATGAATAAACATATGATTAAAGGCAATAATAATTGTCTTTACAAGTCTAATAAGAAATTTCATAAACCATTCTAACTCCTCATAAAAAATGATGAGCTCTGAGCTAACAGTCAATCCCACAGAAGCATGGTTTGTGGTTACAAAAGCAGGTTATCATAAAAAACATTAACTTGATATTCAGTAGTGGTCATCAAATCAAATGAAATCAGGTTATTAGGAGTTAGTAAAATAAAATGAATAGTAAATGACATATTTTTTGTACTGTACAAATCCAATATTGTCCTACATTTTGAGTACTATGTAAAATTCTGTTTCACTCTCCTCAGTAAGAATAAAATACAGATGGAAAAGGTTCAGAGAATGGAAATAAGTATGATCAAAAGTATAGAAAAGCATCCCTAAGACCAAAATCTTAGTATGAGCAAAAGGAAATGCATCATAAATATTTTAAATAAATATACATATAGATAAGAATTTTTGTTCATAAAACCTGAGAAACCTAATTAGAATAAAATGAGCAGTAATAGTATCAGCAATCATAGTCTAAATGAATACAGAAAGCCTCATTAATAAAAGTTCCTTTAATTGCTGTACAACAAAATTTAAAACTATCTTTCCTCTGCTGTTATACTCATCTCTATAAAGTCCCTCCAGGTCCAAAAATCAATATCATATCACTGGTCTTCTTCAATCAGAGAACAGTTGGAATCACGGGGAACTATTAATATCCTGAAGGGGAGATCCCTCCTTCTTCAGTGTTGAGATCCCTTTAGAGATTATTTTATATGTTTTCCAATCACAGTCCTCTCCTCACAGGTTCCCATGGAGTTTCCCCCCAGCTGACAAAGAATTAACAAAACTGACAGCTTCACCACAGCCCTGCCCTGGCCTCTGAACTGGCCCGACCTGCACACTGATGTCCTGGCCTGGTCACAGCCTTTCCTTCACCCCCTAGCCCTGCCCAGCTATCCTACAGCTGCATCTGACACTGATTCTCCTCACTGGGACTAGTCCTGACCTCATTGTGCAGGCTGGTATACCAGTGAGGCCTCAGCCACCCCTGCCACCATCAAGCTTGCTGGCAATCATCCTGTTTCTGGCCCTGGTCACTGTCACTGGGGTCGATCCTTATTCATGTTCCTGGTTTGTCCTTGATCTTGCGGATCACCACAGATTTGCCTGTTGACCTGGGCTGTGTGCTGCCTCTGGCCACCACTGCTGGCTGTCACAAGCTAAGCAATCTCAACACGGGAAATTTCTTTTCATTAAATTTATTGCTAACTATTCTAAGCTTTTAATTATTCAGGTACTGAGAAACAAAAAGATAATTCAATAAATACTTAGGGAAATGCCTTTTCTCCTTCTTCTACAAGCTCAGCAAAAGTCCAACACCTCTTGTCACCTTTCCTCATCTCCTCTTTTCACCATACCTTACACTCAGTCCCTCCGAATCCCTTTGATGATGAAACAGGTGGTACAGGAAGTTTGGAACAGTGCACAGAGGGTTCTTTTTACTACTCCTTGCTTCTTACTGCTCCCCTGCTCTGGCATGGGTTGCTCCTGGGCCACAGTTCCTTTAGAGGTGTCCCTGCCCCAGCATAGGTCACCCAAAGTATGCAGGCCCTCAGGGATATCCCTTCTCTAACACAGAGCACCTCCTTCCATAAGTACATCTCTATATGTGTCCCCAGCAACATATCTTTTTATGCATTTCCTTCATTTCTTCTCCCTTTTCTCCAAACACTCTTCTTCAAATATCCCCTTTTGAGTGTCCTCCTGTGTCTCCTGACATGTATCTTCTTCTTTCATCTCCTGCTTCCAGCAGCTGCTGCTTTTCCCCAAAGGTGCCTAAAAAGAAGTGCTCTCTGGTCTTCTGTCTGATTGAATTCTTAGCGATGTTTTGTGATGGACTATTTCCCTCTATTTAGAGCCATCTGGAACACACTGTCATAACACAGGACACTTCATAGCCTCGTTCCACATAGAGCACCCTGCAGCCCCTGCTACTAACCCCTGCCTTTTATGCACCAGGGCTTCCTTGCCCCCTCCCTGGGGTTGGTGGGACAGGTGTTGACTGGTGAGGATTGTGCCCTGCCAGTCCCAGTGGTGAACCCCTATGTCTTATGGCTTCCCAACCTCCTAGGTAGCCACTGACCTTTGCTATGCCCTGACATGAGCAAAATAAATGGTTTTTTAATGGAATAATTATGTAGCTTGTGAGACTTCTACCATATCAGGCATTTAAGGAGCTGAAGTTAAAACAGGCATGAGAATGGCCACCAGCCAGTCACTAAAACAAGCCAAAATGAGCTGAGGTCACTCAAACCCTGACACACTGCTCTGTCACTTCATTAAAAATCCTGTAACTTTACTATGAATTGCAAACATTATATTTAATGCTACAGTATGAGGACCAACTAATTCATTTTCTGTCTAACATAAAGACTCTGAAATCAGGAAATGGTAAATAAATGAGAATAGATGGAGTTTATTCGCTCTCTTTAAAAAGAAGAAGAAAATTGTATAGAATGTTTCAGTAATGTATTAACAGGCTGATTACAAAAAAAAATATAATTCTTCATGCAAAAAGTTGAACTTCTTGCTCAAAAGATCAAAAACTTACTAAGTGTGAATGTGTCAAGGACAGACTATATGCAAGAGAGTCACTGAAGGCTACAAATTAGATTTTATGTCTGGATTAGGAAGTACAGAGCTGAAAAGAGTTAGAAGCTGGGAAAGCATTAGAATGAAGCATCATATACTGGCTGTGCTCTTATTCTGCCCTAGGTAAATATATGGTCAGTGTTGAAGATAGTATTAGAGGAGAAGAACTTCTGTCACACCTACTGTAGGCGTACACACATTCTTAAGTTCTAAGGCTAATAACTACTAAAACTGCTTACTACACTTCTGTCTAACACAGCCATCTGATCCTCAGCATTCACATTCCAATGACTGAAACCTAAAGTATGGAATTTGCTTTGCTGAGGCTAGAACTAGGTAATTTTCAATTCCTTACCAACTCAATAAGCCAATATCTGATTTTTCTTTCCTTATTCTATATTTACTGACACTTCTAAAAAATATATAAATTCTTCAGATTTAAAAAATCCTTATTGTATCTTGTTATACTCTTAGGATGCTTTTTAAGATTTTTTTTCCCTGCATGGGATTCAAGCTCCAACTATATTTGTGATTTTGTTCTAGAAAAATTTCATAAATCATCCACAAATTTTCCCTCTCTCAAAATGAGAAACTTTTATATAATTTCAACTGAATCAATGTAATATACTTCAGCAAAGGCATAGTATCTTCCTCCACCTTACATCTTTACTATTTGCCAAAATCAAACTGAAGGTATCATAGTCTTTTTGATAACTGTTCCAGGAATAAGTGGATTTTGCAATATTGATAACCTGTGTAGTATTGTCTCTTATTTTATTTATTATTTCCATCCACTGTCTCAGTAATGGAGTTAAATGGAATCTATTTATCAAGTTTGATTGGTTTAGTGTGCATGCGCTGTTCAGTCATAGTTTCTTCACTTATACATAGAATCCTCAAACTCCCAGATATTCATCTCTGGAAATGGAGAACAGGGCAAAGACAGCTAAAGTTCTGAAATTAGCCAAAACTGACTACACTGGGCATTGTTCTTAATTTCATTCATATTTAGTCTATTTAAATGTTTATGAGTTTATTTTGAACACTGTTTTGATTGTATTTTCTGGTAGATGTAGCATAAACTGCCAGCATAAACACCACAAATATCTCAGAAATGAAAAAGATTCTGAACTCTTTCAAGGCAAAGTAAAAATTACTCCCACTGAAGGTTTTTACTTTGCACTGAAATGGACTGAAAAATCTTTGAATAATTAGTTAATGCATTTCATCAGATAAGCATTAGCTAATGGGAGAAGCTGTCTGCTACAGTTCAATCCAGAGCGGCACATCTGTATATACCTTGATTTCCACCAACCAAACATTTGTTCTGGACAGCTTTAGATTTAAGCACAGCGAGAATGTGTAACTAATTTATTCAGTGGCCCTATGCACCTTATTACTTCCAATAGGTTATTCATCTTTTTCACAAAGTTGGTTTAAGAAGTCTAATGTGGGAAAAAGGAGGAATTAAGAAAAAAATCATATCTATTTAAAATTATTCAAATGCATATTAAACTGATCATGTGAAAATCAAAGTAAATTATGTATTAACTAAATGGTTCACTGACAGCTTTTGTGAAAATCTTTCTTCCACTAGCTGCAAATTAGCCTCTGAATTTAATGTGGTATGTGTAGAACCATAGAATCACAGAACACACTGGGTTGGAAGGGACCTTCCAATGTCATCTAGTCCAATCCCCATGCAGTCAGCAGGGACACCTCTAACTAGATCGGATTGCTTAGAGCCCCATCAAGCCTGGCTTTGAATGTGTGGTGCAACTCCCTTTCACCTCCCTATCCTTCAGACACTTTTCTTGCTCATTTTTATCTAAAAGAGGTAACATCTCTGAAGACAAATCTGTTTTATTTTCTAATTGTCACTTCTGTTTCAACCTTTTTATTGGTATACAGATATTACCTCAGTGAAGTGCTAGGGCTTGCGTTGTGGACCCTGAGTTGGAGCTGACCTCTGGATAAGTCACAGCCTACCAGTATGTTTTGTTTCACTGGCTTCAAGTTTCAGAAGCAGAACCTGGTTCACCTGTGTCTTTGTGGCTCTGCCCTCACCCAGGTGGTTGTGATTGGGCTGGTGGGCAAGGCCAGGGCTATTTTAACCAGGAGCCAAGTAGTTAGATGAGGTTTCTGTTGGATGTGGCTTCTGTTAAGGTGGGTCACACCTTACTGAGCACTCTTGGTTGTGTCCCTCCATGTGAGGAATCTCTGAGAGGGCACATCTCTCTCTGTTGTGTCCAGCAGGCGATGCTGGCACCACAGTGGGCAGTGGAGGAGCTGGGCCCACAGGAACCTATGGCAGGGTTGTTTAAAAGAAGACTTCTGAGAGGGTGTTGCTGAGTTCAGTGTTGGCCTGTGTGATCAGGCAACTGATGGCAGCATAAAATTATGATGGCTGAACTGGCACAACAAAATTGGCATAGGCAGCAGCTCATTCTGAAGGAAGGTCCTATAAAACTGGATAAGATGAGATTGGGAACCCCCTCAAGGAGATCCTGTGTGCTGTTGCCAAGTTTGTGAGAAAATGAAGGTGAGTAGAAAGAGACAAGGTGGGACTAGCTTGAGCAGAAAGCATTTGAGAGTAAGAAAGCATCAGTGAGCAGAGATAAAGTGATGAAAGTGATTAATGTAGTAAAGAGCATTTGTGAGTAGAAAGTGAGCAGAAACCTTGGACTTTAAGAAAGTAACTTTGTGAGCAGAAAGAGACAAAATGCAGAAAGAAACGAACAGAAAAGGTTAGAAAGTGTTTGTGTGTTGAAGACAAATGTGAAGAACCCAATTTCCATGTAATAAAAGACTGTGAATTGAATGTGCTTGTGTGAAAAAGATATTTATGGAAATACGATGGCTGAAAGTGCCTGTGTGAAGAATTGCCCAAAAGGTTTTCCAGACTCTGGCCTGAATGGTGGGGCAATGCCTGTAACTTGAGTCTGGATAATGGCAGTGCTCTAGAGCCTGGATGGCAGGATTGTTTGAAAGACTTCTGAGGAGATGTTGCTGAGTTTAGTGTTGGCTTGTGTAATCAGGCAACTGATGGCAGCATAACAAGATGATGTCTGAACTGACACAACACCCAGTGAGGATAAGTTTCATCATTGTTTCATTTGCCTTTGTATGGTAAAGTCTTCTCTAAGTGAAACACAGCTGATCAGAAGAGAGTAACTTATTTTGGTAATAGACACAAGGTAGGCCAGTTTAATTTTCACTTTAAGTGGAGCCTCTCTCTGCAATCACTTCATATTGTGTAAACACCAACTCAGTAACAGTTTGGCTATTAATAAAGTGTCATTCTCCTAATGAAGCTATTTGCTCCACACATGATGTCTTGGTAATTACTTTGCAGAAAGGGATAATTCTGTGGATTTTGCCAAAGGCCCAAAGCTAACAACTTCACCCTAAGCTCAAAATGTAGGACTATCTATCATGTGGAATATTAGATACAGTTCAAATACTGAATCCAGTCCACAGAAATGTAGACACCAGTTCTTTAGTAGCATACAATCAATTATTTTCTTTTATCCATCCCTAGACAAAGTGATAAAAAGCTGGTGGTTCAGAGAAACACTTCAAACAAGCAAATAGCATTCAGGAAAATGTTGAGTCAAAACATGTTCATTTAGAGACAAGTCTCCAAATTTCTCACAAAGAGAGGTATCTTGAATTCCCACAGACTCTACATACAGTTTTGTATATTTTTTTGTTAGGTGTTTTTTTCTTATCAATGTTACAAAGAAGCATCCATCCAGGCTCTATCTGTATTCCCGGTACCACATATTTACAATAATAAGTCAAATTTTTGATGTAACAGAATTACTACAGGATAAATATTCATTGAAACTGTTATTATGGCTAGGGAATTTTGACAGTAAATTCAGATATCAGAAAGTCTAATATGCAACTTTTTCAAATGAAGGATTTTTGAGTGAGAAAAAATCAAACTCAGATTTTTATTTGAAACTTTCTTGGGTTTGTTTTATTTAACTACTAAAGCAAATACAAAACACCCATAAAGTTCTGCTTTTGGATAACTATGTAATTGGTGAACAGCAAAGGTATCTCTTATCTTATAATCACTCATGTTATAAGTCATGAAAGACTGAAATGACAGTAGTACGCATAGTCAAACCTTTGTATTTGTAGGTGAATATACAAGCCACCGATTTTTTATATTTTAAACTCTCTCAAAATACTTATTTTCTGCCAGTCATGTTGACACAAGAATGTATATTACTTATAAACGGCCAATTAAAAGAGTATCTGTTAAGTAATGAGATTAAGTCCAAAATTAGTCTTTTTCTTCTAAAGGTAGGGAGCTCAAGTCCAGAATAATTCCTTCATAAAAATTCCATTCAGCAGGTATCTAACTTCTGTAGATGACACCTCCTGTTTAAGAACAATGCTTCTTTTTAGATGGTGATTATTCCTTTTTTTTTTTTTTTTTTTGTTCAGAGAAATAGTCTCAGGCCAGTGAAAATCAGAAACTAGACCAGACATCAATATTAGGTAGAAGGTGTTGAAGAAAGCCCACTACAAATAGGATTACACATTAAAGAAAATACAGCTGTGCCCACCTTTCCACAACACAAATAAAAGAGGTCAGGAAATGCCCTCAGTGGCATGAGTTCAAAAGTAACAAAAATTCTGCCAGATATTTCAGGCATGCTCCTGAGAGGTGGGTTATGTAGATGCCATCAGAATATCACAAATGTTTAGAATTTCAACATTTCTTCAAATTAATAGATTGTAGTTTCAGCCATTAAAAACTGTGCAAACTACAACTTATTTTTTCAGCCTTGTTTAACAGAGAATAACTGTTCAGTTCCAAGAGATGTATATTTCCATCCCCAGCATAGTATTCTGATGAATGTTGTGATGAAGTCTGGAAACAGGTTCCTTCTCACACCAGGAGGAAGAATCCTGCCCCACCTAATGACTTGAGAAGTCAGTTATAGAATAGGATAACTGCCCTCATAGCTGATGAGGTGGGAGTGCCATCAAATGAAACATCTCTGCCAGAGCAGCCTGAGCCACTTAGGACCATAAAGACTTGAGTGATAGTGGTACGAAACTGTCTACTGCAGAGGTCAGAGATCTCCACCTGCCAATCTGACTTGTAATATAGGGAAGCTTGCTGCTTGCCAGGAAATCACATTCAGGATATTGTGGAGAGGCTATGGCTTCATAACTGTTACCCCTTACTGCTGTTCCACTCGGACACTAATGCCAAAGGTGACCTAGGAAGAACCAACATGACTACAGAGCCTGGGAACAGTGGTCAAGGGCATGGGCCTCAGCTGCTATTTTTCTTCATTCTACTGCTGAAGGGAAAGTACTTGAGGAAGACTTTGGATTGTAAGTGTCAACAACTGGTTATACAGCTAATGCTGGCAGCAGAGTTTACATTTCAGTGACCACGGAATCCTCTTTGAAGGTCAACAACTGTCTGGAAGACATGAGATTCACCTGATTAAGCAGGGGAAAAGTATTTTTGCCAACAGGCTGGCCAACCTGGAAAGAGAGCTTTAAACTATCAATAATGAGGGAGGGATAGATTCTTCAAAAGGTGAGAAAGTTGTAAGTGGGATATGCAAGACCCATAACTGAGTCACATACAGTTGGCTTTGATCTACAAATTCACTGAAAACAAATGGAATCCGTTATTGGTGCCAGCCACTTACTGCTGAAGGAAAACATCTTGATCAATCCAGAATGGTTGGATAAACAGATACCTTTCTGACACTATTATAAAATTTACTACATCTGCAATTTAGCCAGATGTGGCATTACATGAGTGTGTCTTAATCTATTTCAGTACTAGGTCACTATTTTTTTTATTCACAAACTCTCTTGGGCTTAGGATTTAAGCTGAACCTAATGAAGAGTGCTCATATTTCTTGTTGTTTTGGTTTTTTTTTTTATTTCTTCAACGTATTCATGAAGTGATAACTTGTTAGAAAATACTTTGTAATACTTAGTGAAACATTTAATTTCCCTTGTCCCTCAAATGATCATTAATGAGCAGTAAAATAACTCAAACTGCTACAGTTCGGTAGAATTTTTTTTTTAATCCCTTCCAAGGCAAACCACAGGATGTAATTATTCTCTTAGTGTTACAAGTGTGTGATTGCTAGCAGTCTCACATCTCTAGATGCCTGTAATTATCCATAGTAATTTGTTAGCTCATTTGATTAATTCAGAGAGAGTATCTGTTCCTCCTCATACAGAAATATATAATGATACGGACCTCTTACCTCACACAGTGTACTAATTGCTAAATTTTATTTTGTATAACAGTATAACAACATTTGAACGTTCAGTGAAAAAATTAACTTTCCCAGTCGAAAGACAGAATAATTAGTCTTATAAATTAACTAGCCCTCTCTCATGAGTAAAAAAATCTGTGAAATTGATGGTCAGTTCATATACAAAAAATTAGTATCAGCTGTTCAACCATTATTTGAAGATGTTTGCAGTAGCTGATACAATTTATCTGAATTTTAAATGCAAAACAATGTCAGTGAGACTATAACATGTATTGAGAATATCATTTAATACAATTTATGAAATGTACTGTCAGGAGCATAATTCATTGTAAGAACAGAAGCACATAATTTATTACACACTAAATTAATATGCATCACATAATTGCATATTCCATACTGAAATTTTGTTTTTTAAAATTATATAAAATGTCCTAATGAGATAATTTAAGTGTGTGCAGTAAAACTTTGCAAACAAATGCAGGTCTATATGCTGTAATCAGTATTGCATTGTACTGAGATACATAAAAAATTAGAGTTTTAGTTACACAGAGTGTGATTCAGGCAGAATTGAAATAAACTATGTTTTTTCAAATTTCCATGTTTACATATTCATCTGTTAAGTAAAGCTGGTTTCCCTTTACTTGAGGAACCTAGACACTGCTTTGGTGACACTGTTATCCCTATTTATTTTATAAACAAATTGTTAGAAAGCTTCATCGAGAGGATTTCAGGTTTTCCTTGAACTAGGAAAATTCAAACCCATCTATTTCCCACTAATGTGCAATCTACTACTCTACTTCTGGTAAGGTCACCATTTTCTCAAAACTGTGTCTGTATATTGAAAGGAATAAAAGATCTATGACAGATATGCAAGCAGAACTCTGGCAGTTTGCTTTCAGGCAACTCAGTTAAGAGTGGAAAGCCCAGATAGGAGTCCCTGTTCTTTATGCATTTGGCATTAAGTAGTCATCAAACAAAAGTCAGAAGGAAGACTCATATCCTTCATAATATAATCTTCCAACTACTTTTCCGTAATTTTCTTTTACTATTATTTGCATGGTGACTGAAAGTCAGCCAGCAAAGAGACTACAAAGTTTAGAAAAATCACACTCACTTTTCATCTTCTGCTGTGGGCCAACCAGTGTTTAACTATTTCATGCAAGACAGTAGCAAATGGGTGTCTTCTGTTACTGGAGAAGAATGAATATTGTTGTCTATGATTGGAGAAACAACATAAATAGCAGGACAAAATTAGAAATGCTCCATTAACTTAAGTTTGCTTTAAATCCCAGCTGCTTTTGTCTTTCCTTGGAATCCCATCACAAATGAAAACAAAAAAAAGAGTGAAATATTGTGTGTATCATCAAAGAAGAGAAATAATATAGGGAGAGAATAATATAGGAACAGCTATGCTGCATTGTACTGGAAGCTTATATAGTCTATGTTTTCTGGCAGTAGCTAGTATGGAAAAGCAATTATCCAAAAAAAAAGAGAGAGAAGGAGAAACTTATTCCACAAATTGGAAGTCATCCTAAACTCTGATAATAATTGTCTTGTGATATAAAGACAGATTTAGCGTTCATTGCAATTTTGTGGTTTTTACTCATAAAGGCAACTGAATATTTTATATCTAGGTTATAGCTCTAGTTGAGTTTTCCCCCTGGAATAACAACAACAAAAAATCAACTTACGTTTTTGCAGGAACAGTGCTTCCAGATCTAACTGTTCTTTGTCTCCATAACTGAACCACAACAACATATTTCATGTTCTTCAAATGCAAGATTTTTTCCAGACATGCAATTTTTTAGATACACTGGATGCTTCCTTTTTTTAAACTTCTTCCTTCCGGAGGTGCATACTATGAGACAGATACAGATGTCCAAACTTTACACATATACTGTGTGGCTAAAATGACATAGTTCTACAAACAGGAAAATATTTAGATTTCTTTCTTTCCCCAGAATCTTTCTTGAACTCAAGACAGTCCTTCAGAGAATACAATATCATTCTTTGCTTCCTCTTTTCATCTGAATCATAGAATTATTGTGTTATCACAAAATGATCACCCATTGTCAGGTAACACCCAGTCAACCTTTCCAGATAATTATATGCAAATAAATCAGTTCCCAGGGACAAGTACTAGACTTTGAACAGAAGTTATGAGTTATCTTTGAGGGTGCTTCCCTATCAACTGTGAATAATAAAATCCACTATTATCTCTGTTTTGTTACCCTGGAAATGCATGACAGAGGTGGAGATTAAAAGTTGCAAAGAATCAAAAAGGAATTGTAAAGACAGCAGAGGTTCTGCAGCTTGTGCTATCAAATGAAATTTCTACATTTCACATAGATGTATTCCTCAGACTACCTTTGCTTCCTTTTAAATGAATAAAATTAAATTAGTTCTTGTACACCCATGTATCCTCTTTCTGCTTAAGAGCAAGCCCTTACTCTTTTCTTGGTTTAAATGCACATAAGCATTCAGTTAAGTATTCCTTCCAATATATAGTTTAGTGAAAAGATATTAGGTTGGGTTGCTTTGACATAAGCTGGTAGACCTTACTTCATTTCTATTTCAAATTTCTTAGCTTACTTGCACACTTTCAGGAATTTAGCTGGCTTCACTCAAGGCCAGCTGCAGCTTTCTGTAGAAAACTTTGGAAAAAGCTCCTACCCCTTTGAACTGAGGCCCTTTGTTCCACTTTACTTTGCATCTGCATTGCAGCCTTGCCTCTGTGCCTGACCCTGTACCAAACTGACTCGGATCCTAACCCTGACCCATGGACTCACTTCTCGGCTTAACTCTCAGACCTGCCGTGTTGGTATGGACATTTCTGATGAACTGGTCTCTGGGCTGCCTCCAGCTGCCTCCCCTCTTAGCCTGCCCTGCCTCTCTTAGCCTCCACCTGCAGGAGGTGGTAGAATGAGCCCTTGCTGGTGAATCATAGAATCATTTAGGTTGGAAGAGACCTCTAGGATCATCAAGTCCAACCTTCATCCCATCTCCCTGACCCCTAGACCATGCCCATGTGAATCCCCTGCCCTGCCAGCCCTGGTGGATATCACCTGCAGTTCTTGGCCCCCAGGGAGCTGGCAGCCCATGCTGCACATTAACATTCCAGGTAAATATGTTGAAACTGTTGTTCATGGCTGAATTACAAACCACCTCAATAAAATTGTTATGAGCAGGATAAACCAGCATGGATTCTGAAAAGAAAACTCAAGCCCCCCTAATCTACTAAAATAGCGGATAAAAGATAACAGGTTCATATAACTTATTTTGACCTTTAAGAAGTCCATTGCAGAAGGTTTTACTAAAACTTCCTAGTCATGTCATGAAAGGTAAAATACCACAATGCATTATAATGAGATTTAGATCTAGAATAAAGTGTAAAAATGAATTATCAATTTTCAGCATGACAAAAGAAGTTAGTAACCAGATTCCCCAAAGGCTTATATGAGGGATGTAGTTGTTGTATATACTCAGTGCTGATAGGGAAAAGAAGAGGAAGGTGATGATATTTGCTAGGAGCACAACATTTTTCAGATTAGTCAAGATTTCAGAAATTATATAAGATTGCCAGAGAAACAAAAATTCACTTCCATAATGACAACTGAAATTCAATTCTGATAAATGGAAGTTACTGAACATGTGAAAAAATAATTTCACCTACAAAATAACTTGCAGTCTTACATTAATTCTACCCACTTACAAAGTTATGTTACTGTATCATTATGAACTATTCAATGGAAGCTCCTGCTTAGTTACAATAAAATAGAAAAATGTGTGAAGAGTTAACTAAAAAATACAATTTAAAATATTGTGAGCCATTATACACTATTTTCTGACAAAAAAATACCAATTTTAATTCCCTAACAAACATGTGTCTCAGAAAAAGAGCAACTAATTTTTTAGTAAGGCTAAGGTTTGTCTTTGTATCCTGTGTGATAAAGATAGAATCAGGAAATAGAAATAAACTATTCATATTGATCAATTCATGTGGTTTTCATATTGTATAGCACAATGCAGATATAAACAGGTACTTTTTTTGTTGTTTCATTATGAAATCTGCATTGCTGCTTTTATGTGGGGAGGATAGTTGAACTTTCAAGTCCTAATACTTCTGTGAGTTTAATTTTTACAGTTTTAAACTCAGGAGATAGAAAATAAAAATGAGACTTGCTAACCAAGTTTAGTAAGTTATTTCTTTCACCTGTTTTTTCAATTTCATCTTCCTCAAACCCACAAAAAAATATCATTTTAATAAGCTAAACAACATAGAGAAATCCTGTCTTGTTCCCAACAGCGATGATGTGAAGTTTATGAAATAAATTTACTAAGAGAGAAGAGAAACTGAAGTTCTTAAATTTACTGAAAGAAAAAATGGACTTTGTAGTATTCACTGACACTTTCTTTGAACATGGTGTATAAATAAGTGTAGAGAAAATACTGTATATGAAGTGATTTAAATGAATATTCCTGCTTACTTATGGTGTAGACATAAAAGTGAGATCTGTCTTTCCATTTAATAGTGTCGCGATCCGCCCCCTAGATGTCCAGGGTCCGCCCACCAAGGGATGCGGTCCACCCACTGGGGTCCCAGACCACTCCCCCAAATGGAATCTGAGGCGTTCACCACAAATAGGTAATTATGTAACCGTGAATGAAATGAACTATTAGTTGTACAGTTGTTTAATCCTATTGTTTTTTCTGGAAGAAATTAAAATATGAGTAGATATAACTTCACATTGCAGATGCTGTTAAAGCTAGCCAATATTACAGTCTACTAGCTTAATTCATCCACTTAGAGATCCATATTGGTACCTGAAAGGTCATACAAAATCGTACCTAAAAAAAGTGCCATTAGTGATAAATGGAGCCAGATAATACAGAATATTGTTAATTACTCCAGATAGACAACTACATTGCTTTCCCTTGATATGTAAAGTCAATCTGCATATGCTGTGCCTAGAGCAACTGTTTGAAAGTTGAAAAGATCTGTTTTTCAGCCAGGAACAAATTGATGTATTTAGGCAGGTTTAGTTTTCATTTATCAGTTACACCCTTCTGGTGAACAGCCCTGGACTTCTTGTGAAACTTCCCTCCTTGTAGAAGGTTGAAGGCTTTTAAATCCCATTTCATTCATAGAACATGAAATACTCCCCATTGATGCATTTTTGTCTCTACTTTTGATTTCCTCAGATTACTATGAGAATTAATGAGCCTGATTTCCAAGATCTGTTATGGGAAGGAAAAACAGAACTCTTCCACTCCTCTCATATACCACAAATGAATATGGGTAAGATGAAACTCAGTTTGTGGAGGAGACAGTAGAACAGATTTTTTTTTCAAGGGTTGAACAAGTCTGTGGAAATGTATCTTCATTTGTGCTTTGTTGTGTGTTCTAAATGCAACAGATATTGCTTTGACAGCAGCCAGACAAATAAAGCTTATAAAATATCCATCACTACTTTATTTCAGGGTCAAAAATTGTAGAGAAATCACTACCAATAATTTAATTCAGATGCTAATTCACAAGTCCAAGAAGGTTCTGGGATATGAATCTATAGAATATTTTTTCATTAGAACAGCAATCTATTTTCTGTTCTCTGTTCTGTTCTGGTTTTAGTTGGAAGTATGATGTGGAGGAAGATCTGTGAGTAAAAATATGACAAAAAGAAGAAAGATACGTTAGTTAAAAATACAATACAAGCTTCTACTAAGTAATTTCTTACAGCTGGACAATATCTCTATTTATGTGCAAAGGCATATTTATGTATATACATTTATGCAAAAACCTCAATTTATTGTTATACACCAGCAGCAGTATCAAAATCAGTTTTGGTTTTCAACTGAACTCATGTTTTCCCCAAAGAAGTGTAGATACCCAATGTGTGACAACACCTGGCTTAAAGAGGCACTGTTGGTAATGATTTCCCTAGAGGCAATATTATCTGGTCAAAAAGGGATAAATCAAACTACCTATCAGATTCTAATGGGCAGAGGTCAGTGTAACATCTGCCCTGTCTATTTTCTACTTCTTTCTGAATTCATGCAAGGCATTCTTCTGTCCCAAAAGTTGCTCAAGCATATAACTGCAGTACCAATGAACTGAATTTTCTTTTTTATTTCAGCTGATATTGTGGCAAATTGTTTTTCAGCTGCAAGAGCAGCTTATTTAAGGTTTTTTCTAGCTTTGTTAAGAGTGAATAAAGTGACCAGAGACTGTGTACTTTAGAGACTCCTTGCCACAAGAAGTCAGTGATAATGAGCAATTTGTGAAGTGTGAAACCTATGCTCTAATATCAAAAGTAATATTCTTCAATGGATTTTTCAATTTGTACAGCAGCTTCTTTGCTTCTTTTTCTGTTTTACTTTGCTGGTGGCACTAGCTTTTGAAGCCACCCTCATTTTTAATCCTCTTTTATAACAGGAATCAAGTAGTATTTGTCTTGCATGTCTACTATAATCCATTCCTATAAGAGAACCTTTGAGAGACATAAGAAACTCTGGACTCAGCAGAAGTTCCTGTCTGCAGACCTGCAGGCTGCAGCTAAGTTCCTGTTCTTAATTTCTGCAGACACTGGAAGAGATTTTGAGAAACTGGAACCAGAACTGAATCTTGTTACTATAATGAATTTTATTTGATCACTTTTTACATTAATAGCTTCTTAACTGGTGTGATTGGTCTGTTTTTCTGATGTGTTTTACTAATCTCCTAACAAGGGAAGATAAATATAAGCAAAACAGTAAATCAAGCTAGAAAGAAAAACCCACTGATCAACAGAATGCTTTTTTCAAACAAGACCTTGGATTACAAGGAAAACATAGGAAGTGGAATGAAACGGCAGTGAGTTAGCAGAGAGCTCCACAGTACCATAACCTTTTAGCTCATGATCAAAGCCTGTAAAGTTCAATGATTTCTGTGAAAGCTATCAGTTGCTCTGATCTTAACATATGCACATACTATACCACAAGAACAGCATTGCAGTTGACATTAATGGATTTTGCTCTTGCAGCTCAAACAAAGATGCCAAGTGCTAAGTGAGCTTGAAGACTGAACCAGCTGCTGATCACACCATGTCAGAGTTTGCAATTATGCACGGAGAAGAAAAAAAGAAAAAATGTCTCTGTAACCATTGGGCTATGTGAGATACAGTTGTGTATAAAAGCTAACAATACTGTGCTACATTTCAAGACATCATTTCTCTGCATGGAGAATTCACCTTCTGCCATGCACATATTGTTTTGAGAAAGGCAGGAACGTACACTGGGGATACACAAGACTAGCCTGGAAACAAGGTTTTACAAAATGCAATAGAGTATGGGAATGCTTCAGCATGCCTGAAAAGGTTAACTGATGCTATCTTGTTCTGCAGCATCAGTACAAGGGTTAAAAGGACAAGAGATTATTAGGGGTTAGGAAAGCATTATTTTTGCTCTCCTCAACTCTTGCTGAGTTCAGATAATTGTTCTTTTCCTGGGGTATCTTTCATATGGGATTCTGCTTGCTCTTTTGTCTGTGGTTACTTGATGCAGAAATACCTCAAGAAGCAAGCAGAAGGTGTGAGAGAGAATCAGGGACATTGCCACAAAGACTGAAGATACTGAAGACAGGAAGCCACCCACCTGCTCACTCAGTGCCCTTCTACCATAACCCTCTGATTTCTGAACATATGCTTAATTCTGATTCTGTTTCTTCAGACCTAATACATTTATTTAATTGTATGTCTACTGCCCCTGTGCCTGTATTTATTTGCTCTTACACACCTTCATGCATAGTCACTTGTGTACAGAAGTGAACGCAAATGATGTGTCATTGAAAGTGCAGGATATGCACAACAGGTAGGTGAAGTCATTTAGAATGAAACAAGTAAGGAGTGAATGGCCTTGGAAGGTCTGAGAGCAAACCCTAATCCATAAAGAATAATTATGTATGAAACACAGGCACTGAGTGAATGGAAGGAAAGTGACCGTGTCTATGTGCACTGAAGTGCACCTAGACCAATGCGTGCAGCATGGGCAACACACAGGAGGAACTGGAAGCTGTTGTGCAATAGGAAAACTATGGGCCTAGAGAAGGATCACAGGCCAGAAAAAGAGCACCTGAAGTGCAATATAATGGAATTCCAGCTAAGTTGGCTTCAATGGTGGTCCAACTTAAACGCTTCTATATAAATGCATGGAGCATAGGGAACAAACAAGAGGAGTTACAGATGTGTGCGCATCTACAGGGCTATGATGTTATTAGCACTACTGAGATGTAGTGGGATGGCTCCTATGTCTGGACTGTGGAAACAGACGGATCCAGTGTGGACTGGCTTTATCTTTCTGTAAAAATGGTATGGAAATATCCCTGAGTACTAGAGATAGAAGCTCCTCTTCCATGCATTAGAATTTTCTTTTTTAAATTGACTTTAGGAAAGATATAAACATACAAGATGCAGTGGACCTTTGGTCTGGAATAAGATACTAGCAGCCTGATGAGGAAAAGAGAACAAGGTTTAGAAACCATTTTTTGAAGATACCTAAAATTAAAATTATGTAATTTGAAAATTACAGCAGCAAATTTTGCGATAGAAAGAACAAGATACGTCTCGTAGCCACAGTAAGTCTCAGTAACAGAAATTTAAACACCAGCAAATTAGGAGCAGACATTTAAAGATGACATCACTGAACATATGAAGGAGGGTTTTTTCCCTTTTTCTTCCTGAAGAAGAGTAATACTAGAAGTTGCAACAAGTACCACATGTGAAAAAAAAAATGTTCTGGCAAAGTGTAGCACTTCTGGAAACCAAATGAAAATTTTTGGAGCCAAGGGATTCAATGTAGATTGGTTTTATTGGTTTTATTTCTCCTTTGCTGGCAAGTAAAGGTAAATTCTACTGTCAGCAATATAGTGCAAGGAATGTTAAACATTACAGCTGGATACAAAACTGAATTGCATCACTGCTGTATTTACTGTTTTTATGATTGCTTAGAGTTACACAACAATGAATTTATATTTAAGGGTAAAAAATGGTGGTTTTTTTAAGCAATAATAATTAAATAAAAATCTTAAATATTATTCTATTGAAACTTAGTTTCATTTACCATTCACATGTTTTCCTATATTCTTTATTTACTTACCAGGAAAACTTTTCCTCCATTCCCACAGCTCTGGTGGAGTGTCAGGAACACCTAAGTCCTCAGAGGCAAACAGATGGATTTTTCCTGAGTGCCAGAAGACATAATGTGCCTTTGCACCGATACACAAGTAAGGGAAATAAACTGACAGGAGCCTGCACCGGTCTCTGCTCAAAACCTAACAGTAATCAATGTACTTTACCAGAAAAGCAGTGTAGGAGTAAATGCAACTATACCTGTGAAGTTCTCTTTCTTCTTAATTTTGTAAAACCACACTGTGCTACCTAAATATAAAGTATGTATACGTATGTATTACAGATTTCACAGGTGCCCTATGTTGAGATTTCACAACTTCTCCATAGTTCACATCTTACTCCATAGTAGGTCTATTTTTATAATATACATATCTAGTTACAACATTATACACTGATAATGTGAGAATCAAAGCAGTGGTGTTCTCACTCTGAGAAACTGATTCATACACAAGTACATTTAAATGCAGTATATTATACTTATTATCAAAGAATGAAGTCTTAGGGGAATTTGTGTCAGAACAGTTGCTTCCATGATGATAAGAACATCATCATGTTTTTAAGCAGAACTGCGGGCATCACTTATTAAGGTCGGCCAGTGGTTCACATTTTCAGTTGAATGTGACTTTGCTTAGGATCAACAGTCTAAACTCAAATTTTCCATGCTGAATGAACAACTCAGGATAGAATTATTTGCACTTTTTTTTGCACCATAACTGTTCAAACAGATCTGCTATTTGCAAGAAAGTGTCTAAAAAATACAAAGCAAAATAAAACATAGTTCTCTTGTATCAAGAAAATTTGCAGTGCCACACATTTTGGGAAAGATATTTTTATGAAGACTGTCAAGAATGTGTCTGTGGTTATCCCATAAAAATCTTCAAATTTGCTCAAGGTATAAGCCTCTGAAAAGCTTCCACATGCTTATCATTACAGAACTGCTAACAATAAAAGCTATGTGGAATTGACTGAATCTTTCCTCAGCTAACTACTATTGCCTGGAACTCCTGACAGCCCTACCAGTACTAGATTGAGAAAGTTCATTTTCTTAGGCTACTCTAATAGAAAAGTAGCCTTTTTCAATGCAGAGACAGAAATAGACCTGAAATAAGTTAGAAAGAGGGACATTGGAACCAGAGCTAGGAACATGATGAACAAGGAATTTTGGACTTAGAGCTCACTTTTTCATGAAAAGGAGCATGGGGCTATAACACTGAAAGAGGCCAGTGGGTAGACAGAGAGCTAAAATATTGAACTTGTGATGGTAAACAGAAATGACAAGAAAAGAGCTCAGAATAAGCAGAACAAAGGAAACAGAGATGACTGGTGAGGATCCAATGTATTTGGGTGAATTCTAGCTGACAGCATAGACAGCCTAGATGAAAAAGTAAAGAGGATAAGTGAAATAAGATGAGCTGGAGGAGAGAAGTGAGAGCAGCAGAAAAGCAATTTGGTTAATGACCAAATTTTAATGAGATGAACTGGGACTCTCTACCCTTTAAACTATCAGTGCAAGCCAAACAGATTTTTATTCAGATTATGGTGGTGGAACACTCACTCAAAGACTAGGAAGACTGATCTCTACAGTTATATGATGAACTGAACTATGTGATAGTTCATTGCATGTGTACTCCATTGCACATTCTGTTTATAGGGCTGAACAGGGAAAAAGGCAACTTGTCCAGCTTCTATCCTATCCTATATTCTACACTGCCTTCCTAGTTAAAACGAATGCTTATAGAGAAGGGACGACTTCTCTTTTAGGGTGAACGTCTGGTCAGTTTGAAAAATATCAGGTAAGGCAGGCAGACACAGAGGAGGAGCCTACAGGATGAGAGAGACAGATCTTGTAAGAAGCAAAGGGCCTGCTGTTAAGCAAAACCAAAAGCCAAGCCTGCAAGGAAAAGTCTTAGTTAAAGGCCTGGAGAGCCATTCCATGGAGTTTCTTTACCCAGAACATGTAGAGTTATTGATTTAAAAGCAGATCTAGAAAAAGATATAGTGGGAGTATAGTGAACTGTTTCAAAATTTCTCAGGTAATTCTGATGTGTGAAACAGGCTATGTCTGGGGTTTATTGGGGAGTTTTCTTTGGGTTTTTTAATTAGAAAAAAGTATTACCTTGTTTCAGTTTATGTCTTTTTATATACTGGATAATCCAGCTTTAAAGACTGAAAGCCTTTGATGCCTTTTCATGTGCTTATTTTAAAGAAAGGAACATCCAAAAACTTTGCCATGCGAGGCAGAGCAGTTAAATCACACCATTTACACCAAATGTTTTAATGCAGCAAGTTGTGAATTCCTCCTTTTCTGGATGTACACTTACTACATTGAATGGATAAACTGCTGAACGCCAGGATGCCTGCAACTGCAGTCAAAGATAGTGGGAACAGAATTCCAAATGAAGGGCTAAATACTCTAAAAATATTTCTAGGTACCCAAACCAGTCTTAGATTTATCAGGTAATGCATCTCAGTGTCCTAGTCATAAAGTGAGGATAATTCTATCTCTTCACCTCTCCAATCTATTTTGAAAATAAATTCAGTTATAAGTTGTGAGTCAGTGAAAAACCATGAAGTAATAGATGCTGTAAAATATGATGTTAAAATTAACAAGCTTGTTAACAAACATATTCAGAGCAGGTTTTTACTAGTGTGAATCGAATAAAACATGGACCATATATTGAAGAATGCTCGACAATGAACAAGACTAGGGGTCCTTTGGAAAATATAGCCAGTGTTTATGTTGTTGAAAATAATATTGAGACAATGGATGTTAATAAGGGTGCAGAGTCAGGTAAAACTAGAAAATCTTGGTTACAATCATAAAAATAGAATATGTTTAGATTTTAAATTTCTACAAATGAGCTAGATAAAAAATTTGTACTATACATTTAAATATTTCCCTTCTCAAAAGATTATCCTTCTAGGAAAAAAAGTATCAGCATCAAGGCTATTAATGTAATTAGCACTCAGCTATTAAAGGTATTCTCAAGATGTTCACAAATGTCAGAATTAATACCTCATTTTACTCATTTATTCACATTTTTTGAAGTACCACTTTTCTTTGACACTTTTAACTCTGGACCTATTTTTCAGACATTATTAAAGTCACTTTTACTGCAGTTAAAGCAAGTTGCTCAATAGTATTACCATTTACTACAATCTAGTCTTAAACAACTGCCTTCAAAGGTCTAGGCCTCAGTGTCCCCAAATTAAATAATTTGCTTATGAATTTCAGTGTAAATTGTGAATAGACCTTTTATAGAAGCAAGGATTTACTCATATTAAGGACTCAGACCCTTTCTGAAGGGCTAAGTGTTACACATAATTTGTTTAGGAAAGCTGCAACTACCATAATACTTGGATTACTACATGTCAGCTGAAAGATATTGTACTACCAACAACTCTTGCATCCTAAGTTTTTTGCTGTGTTGATAGCTTTGCACAATTCTACCAATTATTTTTCAAATGTAGTCTATAGTAATTTGTTTAGACTATTACAGAATCTGTAGGGGTCAGCTGTGAGAATGTTTTAAAATCAAGAAATAAAATGCTTAAAAATCAAGAAATTATCTAAGCAAAGAACAGGATTTATTTTGAACTAGCAGTCACTAAGAGAAAGATAGTGGCAGATTGTAGATGTATTGTCTGATAAGATTTGTGGATTTCTTTATATTACAAAGATATTTGTCTGCTCTTAACTTTTAATGAAACTACAGGCTTTTTAAGTCCTGGTAAGAAATAGTAGTTTAAACCTGAAAGAAACACGTTAACATCTGAAAGCTATAACTTAGAATGAATTAAATACAAAGGATGGAGTAAAATATAAAGGACTCATAGGGAACTGTCCTCATATTATGTGAAAATATGAACTGGCATTTTCTGAGGTGCCTGAAAAGATCAGTGTAAATTGATTATGCTTGTAAAGCTGAATTAAGCCCTTCTGAGAAAATTTCTGAATCTGGCTGATTTTAGGCATCAGAAATATAATAGTGAAGGGTATGAGATCACAAACATGGCAAACCATTTCAGAAATTCTGCTACAAGATCATATGTCATAATTTGGAAATGACAGGATAAAGACCTGGAAGCATCATTCAATCACTGCATTGCAATGAGATATTTACATGACCCAGAAGTTAGGAAAAATATCCATTATATGGAAATGTGATGGAGAATTATTTCTAGTAGAGATAGAAAAACAGTAATACTACCATGTTGTCACTAGTGAGACCTTACCTGGAATTCTGTGACAAATAATTACAAAAATTCAAACTGGTAAAGTCCAAAGGAAGATTGCTGAGACAACCTGAAGAAAAAGAAGATTAAGAAATCATAGAAAAAAATTTAAAATCTTTAAGAAAGATAATATGAACTTCTATAATTGTTTGGGCAAAACCAGGAAGCCAGGAGATATTTTAAAGGATGATTGTCATCCAGTATCAAATTTACTTTCAGTATAGACTGACAGTCAAAACCCACACAGAATATGAAAGAACATTTCCAAAGTGCTGAATAATACCCTAAAAAAAACTTCTAACATGTGAAACAAGAATAATGAAGATGAGGATCATGCAGACAGCGATCCTATATTTTTCCAAGAGGAAGCCTGAAGCATTCTACTTACATGTTGAGCCATGTGGAAAAAAAAGAAGCAAAAGGAAGGCAATCCTAGAAACTAAAATTTGTGAAATAGTGCTTAAATAGCACATAAAGAGTTTTAGTATAACTTTTAGTTAACTAATTTCTTCAAAGCTTCTGCTAGCCAGTGCAGAATTATTTTTTTGTCCTCAGCCATCATTTTGTCCTCAGCCATCATTTGGCACCGTGAAGGAGGTTGACCTCTCTAAAGCATCGAATGTAGATGACAAACCACAGGCTTCTCTTGTCCACTAGTACTGTTTTCACATCTTTTTACAAGCCAAACAACAGAAAAGGTACCAGTAATAAGTCTGTCTGTATAAAATCAACAGAAACTTCTGAGTTTAAAGACTTTGGAAGAGCAGAGGGTGAGCAGAGCCTACTACTGACATGTGTCTCCTTGTAGGTGAATATATTCAGACCCCTAGAATTGTGAATACCCAAGAAAACCAGGGGTTTTAGTCTTTTGAATTTCTATACTGAAGTATAAAATTTACTAAGAGTTTTTATGGTTTTCATGCCTTGTGTATGTGACAGTGTACAATGGTAATGGAATGAATATTCTGTTAGTTCCTTGTCATTTGACATGTAGTTGCCTCCTCTCACCTCCTGCTATTGAGGACAGAACTGAAGGACTCAGAATATCTCAAGTAAAAAAAAAAAAAAAAAAAAAATCTACAAATTTTCCCTTTTGATTTCTTTTCTTTATTTGATACATGCAGACAGAAGGTAGTAGTCAACTTCAGTTTAGGTGTTTTAAAGTTAAGAAAACCTATACTGACTTCACTTAGCTGAATAAAAGATTTATTACCCTGAAGTGATAAATATTGATGAACCTATTTTCATTCAGCCTGGATAAATTTATTTTTTCCTGCAGTCTAAATCAAGTAAAATTGTCCCAAACTTTAGTACTTTCCATCTGTGAATAGGTAGATATTTTTTAAATAAACAGAATAATTTTCATTTACATTTATTATATTCACAATATTTGTGTAACAATAGATTTTGATACAAACAACAAAAAGACACACCACCACCTTTCCTCATCCATCTTCCAAGCTCAGCTTCTCTCCTTCACTCCCAATATCCTCTGTTTACACTGAGTGATACAGGGGCATGGGTGGAAATTATAGTCGGTGTCTCTCCCTGCTGCTCCTTACTCCCCATACTTTTCCTTTGCTTCAGTGTGGGTTCACCATGGGCTGTAGTCCTTTGGGAGTATCCATCTGTGCCAGCATGGATCCTCCATAGGCTATAGGGAATTATCAACTCCACCATGAAGCACCACCTTCTCTTTTTCTGACTTTGGTATTTGTGCTGCTGTTTATCACTCTTTTTCGTCCCTCCTCCCTCTTCAGTATTTTCTGCCTGTTCTAAAACACATATTCAGAGAGGTCCCATCAGCTCAGCTGACAGGCATAGCTGTGTCCTGTGACAGGTCCATTGGAGCCAGCTGGAACAGACTATGTCTTCACAGAGGCCAATCCTGCAGCCCCTCCCCACTGCCAACACGTCACCAGTAAATCTGATGCTTAATGTGGAGGAAGCTTAGCACAGAACAATGTATATGAGCAGTTTAATGAAGACAGCAACATGAGGGGGGAACAAGGACAAGAACCCAGGTCTCTTTCTTTATAACTGGAAGTTTTCATCATGAGATGGCAAAAACACACTCACATTTTCCATTCAATGTGTAGACTCAGTCTCAAGTTCCAGCTACCTAAAAATTACATCCATCAATGAGGCAGCCTGTTTCCATTTTAGATCTACTGTTAACATACTTTTAGAAAGATATCTTCAGATCTTAATCAGTTTGCAGAATCAGAGCCATCATAATGTTCTATTACTATATTTTTCTCCTAGAAACAAGGTACAACTATGGATCATCCTGTCTTTCATTGAGGAGATATTACCTACCATTTTTTAAAGTATAGGGCATAACTCAATTCACAAGCTTATGCCTAAAAAAATAGTTATTTACAAGAGTTCCAAAATTCTAAAAGCTTAAGTAAATTTCCTTCCATTTAAAAAACAGCCCAAATGAGCATTGTGGTATTTCTCTCATACAGGGCACTGCTAATATTCAACCTAAACTCCATGGTTACCAGAATTTGCTTTAGAGTTGCAGATCTGATTCCATACTGCTCAGTAAGATTTTCATTACTGGAAGTATATTATTCCATTAATATATTTCAGAATTGTAAGGAAAACAAAAATATGCAATCTGTACTCTTCAGATAACATTACGTACCTACCTGGTCAAGCAGAGAAGCTTTCAAGAATAAGGGTCCGAATAAGAATGAAATGTTACTGTTGAATGGGATGGAGGGAGTGAAATTATGTCAGCAACAGCTATTTATTTCTACATACAGTAAATTTTGACAGCTGGTATATTTTAAGGCAAAGTGAGACAAAATGAAAACATACATGACCTCTATGATTTCTTTTCCTATCAAATTCTTGTGGCAGTGTAACTTAGAAAAATAAAACCTTTCTACTTTTGTTAAAAAACAAAGTTACAGGTGATATTTGTACCTTTTTTTCATTTTTACATTCTATTTTCAAGGGAGCTTCAGAGGTTTTTTATTTATTCAAGGCATTATATACTTTGGACAAATGATATTCTTTTTGCAGCGGTTCCTTACTTTACTTTTTGTTTGATTTCCCCTAGGCACACCTTTGTTTGTAAATATTTCTCTCAATCTTGAGCAATATTCTAATGCAGCTTTCAAAAAGTTCTTTGTCTTTCTTTTCATACCTTGCTGATATTCACAATATTCTTTCTCAAACAGTTGCAATACATGTAATCCTGAAAGCTGCTTTGATCCCTGAAAGAAGCTTGTTGAAGCTTATCAGTGTGGATTTGGAAGATATGTATAACTAACTCTACACATGATTAGAATTTGGATCTGTATACTTACCAAACCACCTGATTCAGTAAAAAGTATCATTTTTAGCACTGTTGCAGACTACAGCATCAGAGCCTTACTTAAAAAAAAAAAACACCTTAGAAGATAAATCCTCCTACTTTCTGAGTAAACCGTAACAACTTTTCCTTCATACTAACATACACACTTCTTGTACCTACTGTGATGACCTGCTTTTTGTCAACGAATTATTGTAATCACTCACAACTTGTAGAGGTATAGACCTTTAAATGGAGGTCATTGTACTATTAAAATAATCTGACATTTCGCAGGATCTTAGATTGCTGTCTAAACTGAATGATAATCAGTGCTTTTAAAGATAATATCAAACTAATTCTGGGGGATTAACAATTGGAAAATTTAGCAAGTATTTTCATTTTCAACATTTTTGTCCTGTTGTGCAAGCCCCAGAATAAATGTAAGGTTGCTATCAAACTTCCATATTATATTCTTTTTAATAACTTTAAAATGCAACCAGAAGTGTTACACTAGCACTAACTTAGCACGCACAGAAAAAAAGTTCTACAGAGATGTCTTGTTAACTAATTAGTTCTAGCTACTTGATATCAGAATGGTTTTCTGCACAAAGAATATGTACATATAAATTAAGCATTATTATTTTATAATAGGTACACTATGTCTATATGAAATCCAAGTTCAGTTTATAAATCCCTGGATGTACAGAAAATATTAATAAACAAATTGTTATCCCTAGTAATGCAATTAACTAATTACTGAGAACAGTTACTTAGAGATGTAAATATGTACTACTTTGTGAGTTTATAAGTTTGCCCTTATAAATATTAAATCACATAGACAAAGTTCTATCTTGTATCTAACTTAAATACATTATAAGAAAATTCAGAACCAAACTGGAGACAACTTGTGCAGTTCCATTGCTTTTAGATATTTTAGGCTGTAGTATAAATTATTTTTTTATAGAGTGAGCAGAGGCAGAGCTCAGAATATGTTAATCGTGACTTGTGTTATGTACCTTGTAATTTTCTTCCAATATTTTGCTCCAATAACCTTCACTGAAATATTTTGGGCAACAACAACAACTGATTTAAAATGCACAATATATTCAACAAAACCACTAAAATCTACGTGATGTTAAATTTTCTTTTTACATATTTTCACAGTGTGGTTTTATCATTAGAGTGAAGTGAATAAAATAGAATAAAATATTGGAATAATATAAATTCTTAGGATTAAAGCTATGGAACTGAAAAAGATGTCCCTACTCACTGCAGGGGAGTTGGACTACATGACCTTTAAATGTCCCTTCCAAGCCAAACTGTTATATGATTCTTTGATTCTATGATACTCTGATTGATTGACAACTGAAGCATTGGATAGCAAATGTCTTCTTCTTCTCAAGACTAATAGGAACAGACGGAGATATTTCAGAGAAGGATGAAGTTTAAAAAAAAGCAGAATTGGACATCTTCTAACAAAGACAAAAGAAACAGAATAAATTATTCAAAACAAAACATTATACAAGTAAATAAGGAATTAATTAATGGACAACAGCCTAATGCTTAAGCTTAACATTTAATTGAGAAGCAGCTGGATTCTTTACTTTGATATGGAGTCATACCCTTTTGGAGGACATGGTTAAATGCTGTAAGCATCTGGAACAAAAAAACTTTATGTGATCTTTTACTATTTACTATAACACATGGGTTCTGCTGGTAAAATAGCAACAATAATAACTGACAAATGCAGTAAAGCACACATGCCATTCAAACACACATTAACAACATATGTTGATTTACCAAAGTACATTCTGAACACTCCATTCCTTGGCCTGTCAAGATTTTGTCTGTGATCCTGTCCAAGACATCTTATTTCTTTAAATCTCCACTTTACAGATATAAAACATCAAGTCAAAATATATCTAGTCATTTAATATTTCATGTATTCATCAGTACATGGGAGACGCACAGAAGCAGAGCTGACAGAAACAGTTTATTTGACTAATATGAATAAAATGTATGCTTTAAAAGATGTTTTATGTCTAACATGCTTAGAAAAATGTAGAAGGAGCATAACATTATAGAAACATTTATATAAATATTTTTACTATGGATGTTATACATGTTTATGAGTCTAGTTGTAAAATAATTCTGTAATGGTAATTCCCATGTGAAGAAAAACCAACCAAAAACCAATCAACAAACCATAAAAACCATAATGACTCTGCCTTTTATTTATTCTGTTTAATTTTTGAGGGAGCTGGTAGCCACCATGGCATAGTACCAGCAAATATTAAAACAGATATTTATAAGGCATCTAACTCCAATCTAATCTCTAATAAAGTAATGAATTCTATTTCTTTTCTACTTCTATCTTCTTTCTGAAGTTCATACATTCAAATTTTCTGCCTAAATCAACAGAAGACTGAAATTTGCCATTCTCCTGACTGAGTTCCTGAAGGAAGAATTAGTACAGCTGCAAAGACTGGTACTTACAAGCTCCACTGTCAAGTATTAATTATTTTATTTGCACCTCATTCACAGCTTATTAAGAAAAAACCCAAACTATGAAGTTCCATTTTTTAAGCCCCTGCTATTTGCAGCTGATGTTGGTTTGTCGTTTATGTTGTCAAATTGGCATGTTACCTTTACTGAAAACAAAAATCTGCTGCCAGGTCTAAGTAACTGTGTTCTACAAAATACAACTTTACTGTAATTGCAGGCAAAAAGATACTGAAAAGCAGAACTAACTTTGAGAAGTTTGGTTATCACTCAGTAATAAGATGTACTGATAGAATAGAGAGTTTCCAGGGTTTCCAAATTTGCTGTTCTTTTCA
>JAVSBS010002202.1:0-10845 GCA_033124195.1 Coracias cyanogaster
CTACCAGCTCAGTCATCCTGCAACCCAGAACTGACTCATACTGCCAGCATCATAACTAGGAGTTAGAGCCCTCCAAATCTATGTAAAGGAAATGTTTCTCTCATAATCATGACCACTTTCAATCTTTTCCCCATGTCTTTGAGAAATAAATAAGGAAGATGCTACAGCTTATCTGCTTGTCCTGGATATAACCTTTTCGCAGTACAGCAGAGCAAATAGAAGGGAATTATTTCATATTTTTGTCTTCCTGAAAGAGGTGGTTTTGCCATAGCCTCTTGCAGTTCCAGCAAGTGAAATCCTTTGTTTAGAGCTGACCAAAACCCTTGTATTACATCACACTGGTATAGATAATAAGAATCATATAAGATTGGTGCCTAAAGATGGATGCATTATTGGTACAGGTGCTTTATTGAGCTTGGACGTCAGTGAGTGGCAATTCTTTGCTTTTCTGCACACTGCAGGAAGCAGGAATCAGCATTGTGTATGAAGAGGAGGAGGTGTGACTTCTGTCCTGTTCATTTCCCTCTGAGCTGCTGGCATGGAGACGTTATTGAGGTAGCATTGCCCAGGTGATCAGTAGAGAAATGGAGAGGCCAGGGTGAAGAAGACTATTGTGGATGCAGCACTAGTATCCTGCAATGACAGCATTATTACCTGGTAATGTTTAGAAAGGCAAGATTTTCATGTTACTGTTAAATTGTCCATCATCAGTTCCAGTTCATAACTATCTTCTTCCTGCTCTAATTAATGAATTATTGAGATATTGTGTGTACCCTCGCAGATGAGGTTGGGAAGGACAATTGGAAGCTGTATTGTGACTGGCAAAGCAATGTAGGCATTTATAATGTTAGCAATGATATATTGAAACATGCTTCACTAAACTAAAGTGACATTTAATTGGCTAAAACAGTGCAGGGATGTGTAGTACAACTTCATGCCTGCAATTTGCTTCCTGCATGCAAGTCTCATGCTTGGTGAATCTTGCCATGAAAGTGATTATTACTTTGCAAGATCAGTCTAGATTGCAAGGTTAGTTGCATATTTCAAGGTCCCTCCTCTAAACATGTTTGCAAAGTTTACAGTGTTTTAGAAGAATGAGAAATACTTCCACTTATGAGAACTAATATGGCCATAGAAATCTCCAAACAAGTCAGAAATGAAACATGATGTAAAGTGAGAAGAGTTGCAAAAGGAAGTATTTTGATTGCTGCTTTTCACTAGGTGAGCTTTTGGTCTATGGTGAACTACCTGAGCTAAAGCCAGATTTCACTTCTGTTAATTCTTCCACTGTCAAATTGTTTGAAACAATCTGAGCCAGTACAGAACCACTTTTTCTGATGAACGTGTGCTAGATATAACTGCATTGTAAAGACATAAAATTATCTGTTTCTTATATTACATAGCCACAGTCATGAATGTAGAACAAATAGTGCCATGAGGCCAAACACACAGGTTAGGTGACCTTTGCATTAGCATCCTGTAGCACTACCAGATGACCAAATGCTGCATATGGGAGAGTGTAAAGGAGACTCTGAATGTCCCTATAAGTTCATGACTGTAAATTCAAATTCCCTCTGCCAAATAAAAGCCATTTAATTAGTTTTTTTGTGGTCCCTATTGTTGCTTTTTATGCCTTTAAAGAAATTCCTGAAAACTACTGTGGCTTAGACTAATAAATTATTTTTTCACATTTTGCAACTAGCCTTGTTCCTTTACTAGCTAAACTTATTCCTAGATACAAAGCTATGCTCTCCCTTTGTGAGATTTGCCCAGAACTTGTTTCTTTGTTATTTGTAGTTATGATATAGATGGTTCAATTAATTTTGAAGACTGGTTGTCCTTGCCCAGTAAGAGTGCACTCCTTTTTGCTCTGTACCTGTAAAGCTTCTTGCTTTTTGTCCAGTCCTTAAGTATTTTGGTTCCCTGAACCTTACCTTCATTCTCTCTTCTATTTTGAGATGAAAAGCCAAGTGCATTCTTCTTTTCTATAGTGCAGAGATTTTTTTTTTTTTCTTACATATCCTTGGACTTAATTTTCCCTTTGTTAACTTTATCCTGATAATCTAACCAATTTGCAAAGAAACTGGGATCAATTCTTGCTTTCTGAATTACCCTCCTTGCTCCCTCTCTCTTATCCTAGTCCATCCTCTTTCTTTACCATTGGCAGCTGCACAAGTTTCATTTGGCATGTAGAGTCATTGAGATGGTGGAATCTGATTTCAATCTGCTTCCTTATTAAATAAGTCGTACTGTCCTCACCTACTGTGGAACATTTTTCAGTCTGGATGTATTCATGCTACCTTGCTGCCTTGACTATCATGACTTCTTTATTCACTTCTCTCTCACTTCTGCTGTCCAAAGGCCCTTGACTAAATATCTTTCTCTCCTCCCATACAAGAGAAGTGCAAATATCATGCTCGATGCCTGATTCCTTTGCATAAAATTTTAGTTCCCTATCTAGTCACAGCAAAACTCTGCTTTCTTTAGCTCCAGTTTATTTTACTGTTCCTTCTTGTCTCCATTCCCTTGCAAAAAATATGGCTTAAACCACTGCTATATTAGGGGGAAAACAATTTTTTCATGCTAAGTATTTTATCTGTCAGATAGCCATCAGGCTTCACTGTCTGCTTCTAGTACTGAAGTAGAAGCTCATGACAAAGCCATCTGCATATATCCTTGTGTTTAGTAGTTATTTAACCAGAGAATGATACTGTGCACAGTAACTAAGATCAGACATTTTTGAAAGAGTACACAAAATTAGATTTCCCATGTGTCTTACTGCTTTTAATTTCCTTCTCCTTGTTTTACCTCATTATCTGGATATTTCAGGCTATGAGCTCTAGGTCAGGGTTACTTAGTTTCCCTGCTTGCAAAGTGGCTTGATATTATAGTCTAGTTTAAGTAAAGATGTGTGTTTTACTTACAGGCTCCCAAATAGTGGAAGCTGAAGTGCTGGGGCCTGAGTTGTGGGCCCCAAGTTGGACTTGACCTGTGAATGAGTCACAGCCTAGCAGAATGATTGGTTTTTCTCATTGGCTTCATGTTCCAGAGGCAGAACCTGGCCCACCTGTGGCTCCTTGTCTCCATCCTCACCCAGGTGGTCATGGTTGGGGTGGTGGGTGAGGCCAGGGCTATTTTAACCAGTAGCCGATTAGTTGGAGGAACTTCCTGTTGGGTGTGGTTTCTGTTGGAGCTGGTTGCATCTTGCAGAGCTCTCAGTGGTGTCCCTCCATGTGAAGGGCCACTGAGGGAGTCATCTCTGTCTGTTGTGTCCAGCAGGTGATGATGGCACCACAGTAGGCAGTGGAGGAGCTGGGCCTACAGGAAGGCAGGATTGCATGAAAGAAGATTTCTGAGGGGTTGTTGCTAGGTTCAGTGTTGGCCTCTGTGATCAGGCAAGTGATGGCAGCATAAAATGATGATGATGGCTGAACCAGCACAACAAAAGCTCAGGCAAGTTTTACAATATCAGTTTTTGTAAGACTTTTCGTGGTTGTCTAAAATGTTCTGGCTGACTACTTTGAACATTAAGATTTATTGTTATTCGAACTTTTCTTCCTAACCTCTTGTTATGATTTTAGGGAGGCTTTTTTCATGAATACAATTTGCTTTCTTAGCTACTTGTTTTGAACTGTACATTTGTACTTTGAAGGTTTAAGGGTTTCCTCTAGTATTTGAGAAATTGTATATAAGTTGAAGGTCTGCTAATAATTGTGTTGTCTAAGGAGAGAATCTTTGTGATAAGGGGTGAGTTCTCGGAAGAACTAGAATTTATACTGTTGTTTGAAAAATCCCCATGCCTCTAGTTTATTGTTTTAGTACCTTAAAAGGGAATCTTTAGCCAACATAGGCACCTGCTTATTTGCTTTTTGTAATTTTCAATCCCTTTGAGTTTCTAGATAATTTAATTTTTTTTTTTTTTTTTAAAAAAGCCCTCCTTTCAGTTGGAATCCTATGTGGCATTTTAAAAGAATGAAAACTCCGTTTATTTCTGCGAGGGAATAACTATTTATTGTGCGTACTTGGACATAAATGGATGTAGATTGGTTCAGTTTGTGATGAACAATCAACGAATTGATTCTGGCTGATTTAAACCTTTAGAAAAACAAAGTGACCTTGGGGGGAAAAAAGCTATTTGGTTAGGTTATCTGTGGATGTGAGGCAGGGAATTTGTGAAGGATAGAGGGAAGTTCAAAATGAAAGGTGGGGGAAGGAAAGAAAAATGATGAACGAGGCCTGTTAAATTGCTGAGCTCTCTTTTTCTCCGGTGCATTCAGCTCAGTGAATTAATGAGATTAAGTCACATCAACCCTGAGTGCTGGAAGGACTGAGGAAAGCGGGAATTTCAGTAGTAGCTTGCATAACAAGAGTTTGGCATTTGTAGGCTACCCATGATGGCATGGCACTACCATTTGAAGCAATTTCCTGACTTGATAGCTGCCACAGTTGTTGTTATTGTTGTGGTATGCGTAAATGTAGCTTGCAGTTAAAAAGGTATGTTTTATTTAAAAGAATTTTTTTTCTTCGACAAAACACCTGCGTCAACTGACAAAAACTTATGAAATTCAGCATATACTCTGTATTTTTGGCATTTACCTACTTGTCAGAAGGTTCTAGAAATTCTTTGTGTAAACAGCAGGAGATCACTTAGTTTAGGGGACAACAAATTTCTGAAATTTCTCAGTTTTTCCCTAATCTTTCCTTATGAACTTCTTAAACGCATCTGCCGCTTCCCCAAAAACCATTTCAACAGCTTGCAAGAACTGCCACCTGCTAACCATGACCAAGACCTATGTCTCAGTCTCTGCTTTCTACCATCTATTCTGAGCCTTGTCTTTTTTTTTCTTGTTTTCTTCTGCTGCATTATTTTTATTTATCAGCTCAGTTCTTTGCCACACAAATTGTTCCTCCAGCTAGTTCTCGTTGTCTCCTGTTAATTCTGTTATGATGTCTTTCAACAATTAATCTGTTCTGGTCTGTAACCATGGCATTCTCATACATAGTGCTCTTTTCCCTCTCCCTGTATAGGGCTTCTGAGTCCTCCTTTCTCTAGTCCTTTCATGCCAAAGGATTCTAAATCGGTGGCATTCCTAATTAATCCTTTATAAGTGGCTTATTCTATTTTGATCTGAACAAATGGAATTAAGGGGAAGGGACAGTTACTTGGTGTGTTGGAGTTTTGTTGTTTTAGCTACCCCACCCACCCCCAAACACTATGGTGTGTATGGTTTGGGGGTTGGTTGGTTGGCTTTGGGGTGGGGGGGAGGGTTGTCATTTGTTTGGTTTCTTTGTTGTTTTGGTGTGTTGTTGTGGTTTTATTTTTTTACCTGAAAATACTATCAGGCTGAATTAAGCTAATAGCTTGGGCTAAAAGAATTGTAGATAATTTACAAAACCACAGTCACTGTGTTTTCTTTCCCTACTTCATATAAAGTTGCTCAGTAGTTGGACATTGCTATGTGAGGTATGCAGCATCTGAAGGGGTGGATATTAACCTATAAATCCCTCATCTTTTCCTCTCAGGAGAGTGTCATAAATACTAAATAATAAGAGTTGCTGAGAGCAATACACTCTTATTTTAAATATTTTATCTGAAGCAGAGACCATTCCCCAAACTCTAGGTTTGTTCTGTCAGTAATGTTTCTATACAAAATGGAAAAGACTCCCCAGGAGCTGTTTTGGGAGCTGGGAGATCAGAATTCAGAACCTTGCTTGAGGTAAAGATGTTGGTATGATGAGATCCAAATTTGACTCAAAATACCACCTTTTTTTCCGGAGATTAGTTTTATTCCTAAATGCTTGCTTGATTTCTCTAGTTGGTAACTGAGATGTAAGGTCAGGAGTAATAAATCTTGAGTCTTCCGGGCAGTTTTAAAGAAACAGTGTAATACATCTCATTTCTGTAGATGCTCTCACTTTTTGAGGAAACCAGGGTGTATAGCTGGTTGTGATAGTTCTTCCTGTGGAAGGAAAATGAATGTAGATCCATAGCGCTTGTGTATCAGATAGCCGAGGTAACGTCTCTCTCTTTGACTGAGAAAGACTGCCCTCTTTTGGGTATAGCTAGAACTGGCTTAACTGTCCAGACTGCATACAAGCACTTGAGGTTGCTCTGCGTTCTCTGTAGAAGTTGTTGAATTTCCACGGATAGCTGTGGTGGGGCACCATATTGGTATCAAATTCTGTGTAGCTGTGGATTTTTTTAATGCCAGTAATAATTGGCATTTTCATTAGGGTATGAAATGAGTTGCATTAAAGTTTTAAATATATGCAAGTTGTACTGTGTGATCTGTATGGTTTGTGTATGTGTGTATATATATATACACACAATACTTAAAGATTATGGAAATGTGGGCTTTCCTTATTTCTAATGATTTTCCATTCCTGTGAAATTATGTCTGTCCATAACTAGCTATTTTTTGTGTTGTTCTACTGGTTCAGAGTTTTTTCTTCTTAAGACTTCTTTTTAGTTACCTTTTTCTTTTCTGTTTTAAAAGCCCTCTTTTTGTTGTGTCTTAACTCTTGCCCTAACCAGCACAGTACAAATAGTTGTGATCTTCAGCATTGTGAACGGACAAAGGAAATTAAGGTTTCAATAGAGTTGGCAGGTAGGTGACAAACTAAATGCCAACGGCTTAAAAAAAGTTCGATGAAGGAAGTGGTGGAGTTTGTAAGTCAGTTCTGGGTTAGGTTCTAGCAAATATATACTGTAACCTGTAATCTTCTGAATGACATTTGAAGACCTACATTAAATGGATTGATTGCAGTTCACTCCTGAATGAGCAAGTGTTAAAATTTCATCAGAAAGGCCAAGGATTGGTGCTGGAATCACTAGTTACCAGTTCAGAGCCTGGCACTGAAATACTTGTGGTTCTGTAAGGTCACAAATGTATCAGTTCAATTAAAGTAGACAGACCATCTCTGTGCTTAGCTAGGCTAGTGGAAAAAAAGTCTGGGTTTTATACTTTAAGGCAGCACAGTATTAACTCATGTCAGTGTTTAGACTCTAGTTAATTAGAATGTTATTTTAGTAGATTTGAATGTGATTGTTTATAATGCTGTAATGTTTTAAAGACTTACCATGGAACAAGATCATGCTGTGCTAAGAGTTTGCACAGTATGCCTTTACTGCAAGGAACATTCAGTATAGGCATAAGATGAGATAAATTGATGAATATAGGCAGCATACTGACATAATGCTACAGTATTGGTCAGCAGGACAGACAACAAAATTCCTGATCTTTCACATCCAGATCGACTGTCATATACATCCTGACATTTTGACTTAAAAATGCCTGTTTATGTGTACCATGTGCACATGATGTTATTGGAGTACTTGAGTTGTATTGACAATGCAAACTAAACACAGAAATTGTAGTCACCACCTTGCTAAATCATGTACTTTATTGCCTTGTTAGATAAAGCTGCCCCTTGGCAGCCTTTCCTGTCATCTTTGTTTTATTAATGAGTAGTTTCGCCTTGCATTTTGAAACAGGCCATTCCTCTTCTGGCAGACCATGCTTTCTGGGGGTGCTAATGCTGGTTGTGTATTAGAAAAGTGATAATTCTCAACATGGGAAAGATGTGTAAGTAATTTAGGAATTAAAGCCATTTATAGGCTATTGAACAAACGCATCCAACTTTATTAGAATGAGATTACCCAGTTACGTATTTTTAAAATCTCTGCTTTTTACTTGCATTTATGGAAGTAGTCTAGCCCAGGGTCTCTTCACCACAAAATAGTGACAAAAAGGAAATTGTTGAGTTGTTTCTGCTATTTTCTTCTGATTCACCTTTTCATGATTTCGAGCTTCTATTTCATTTTCATAGTGGACATGCTGGTGAAGTGGAACAACTTCTGGTGTGCTTCAGCGTAGCAAGTCTGTAGTTAGGAGGCATATCAGTGAAATGTTTTATTCCTGTGGTCCTGAGGAGAAGACTAAAGACTGTGTGGGAAATACAGTTCCTTTTGAAGTTACTGTTGACTTCAATAGGTCCAAGTCATTGCTGTGTCTACATACTTGATTTAGAACTTCATTTATGATAATGAAATTCAGATATTTTAAAAGAAAATAAAAACCTCACCTAACCACTACAGTATATTATATTTTACTTCGTCTAATTTATCAGAATGGTTAAAGCAGAGGCAAGATTGGAGGTGGTATAGCCAAAATCTAACTTGCTTGGGGATAGCTCTGCCTTTAGTTGTGAAGAAATTCTAAAAAAAAAAAAAGCTTGGAAATGTTGCTGCCTAAATTAGTCAGCTTTGTTGGGGAGTTTGTCAAAGACGTATAACCTCTGCCAAAATCTATTTGCTGATATCTTATAGTAAATAGGTAGATTGGAGTCATCTTGTAAACAACAATTGCAGTGCAAAAGAGTTTCATTTTTTCTGTTTTTTCTTCACTTGGACTAGTAACAAGATGAGGCAGAGTAAAAAAAAAAAATTACTTAATTGGAAACTTGCTGATGTTTGGTTTTTATGCTCTTTAACACAATTACTATGTTAAGTGTTGGCTGGCAGAACAAATGGAAAGAATACATAAATTATAAATGTTTTAAATGATTTTCCTCCTGTATCTCTTTTAGGGTAAAATTCCCTAAATTTAAAGCATGTTTTATGCAGTTTCCACTTTTACTGTTAAAAAGAAATTCAAACACCAGTGTGATAAAGTTTTGAGTTTATTTTGATGCCATACAACCACAAGGGGGTCACTTGTGTTCTCAACAGATCTTGGGAGGCATTTCTCTTGATGTCTAGTGCACCTGTCAGTCTGACAGAGTTGGGTCTGTGAGACCTGAACAGTGCAGTGCTGCTCATGTAGGATGTCTATGCGAAAGCTAGGGAAATGATAGGCTGAGATCCTTGTTGCTGATGCCCGTTTCTCAACAGTGCATGGAACAGAAAAACAGGGTCTGTTGGAAGATTGATAGTTTCAGATTTTATTGCTTAGCGTCATAAAAATGCTATTGTACGTCACATGGATTTTAATGGGAAATGTCTTTTCTCAGTTCTCTTTTTTCTTTAGTTTCATAAATTTTATGTCCACTATTTTCACTATTGATAATTCTTCACTTCCCTCTGGTGCTGTTGAATTCTTTCACTTGTGTTGATCTTGCTTCTGTATTGAAACTCTGTATTTCTTTCTTGTCCACATCATTTGCTTCCACATTGCCTTTTCCTTGTGACATACTGATTTATTCTCGTCTGTAAAAGTCAAGAAAAACAGTGTGTCTGCTACAGAGCTCTTTCCCTTTGCTGCAAGTATACCTCATCAAACTGAGTTGTTGACTCTTACTCTAGGTTGTCATTTCACTTTTTACTAGTTCCCTCTCTGAAGAATATTCTTATTCCTATAATATTTCTTTACTCTGGTGGTCATTTTCAGACCATGATCAAACCTATGTCTTCCTTTCCTCAGCTCTCCAATAAGCCCAGATGTGCCCACTCCTTTCCTCTTCCACTGTGACTCCCTGTTGCTGCCTTAGCTAATTTATCACATTCTCTGTTAAAGAATCTAAAGGCCTCTGCAAAGTTTGACAGACTAGTTAAAAGTAGTTGCAGTAGTTGATAATAGCAAACTTCCAGCAGGATAGTGTTGATCTGAGTCTCTTTGAGATGTGAGAAAGGGAGAAAAAATAAGTGGCGATGGTGCACTATGTATGGAAACTTCCATGGTCATATGGTGTGTTTTTCCCAGTGCACACAAGGTGCAGTGCACAGTAGATGATTACTTATTTTGCAAGATAATTTTTGTAATAAGAGTTGCTGTTTCCAGAAAAGACACTTTCAAATGGGAATACCGTAAAGCTTAACCGCTTAAGTGTCTTGTGTTCTTGTGGATGTTGACTTCTGAGCATTTCAACCCTCTTGGAAAATCAAAGCATTCTTGTCCATAAGTGCTGAGGAATTAAGTCTTACACACCTCACCTCTTTTATCATGGCCTTCACAAATTAGGCACTTGCCTGGGACGTGGCAAAACGGCCCCGAGGGTGACCCGAGATGTCCTCGGGGCTCCTTCCTGTCCGCCTGGAACAGCCTGGCTCTCTGCTCTCTCCATCCCACTGCTCGGCGAAGTCTGCAGTGCCAACACGGCAGGAGCTCTCCCTGAAAAAACCGCGCCAAGTGTCCAGCATAAGGGAGAGGAGCAGGCACGTTCCCTGCTGCTGTCGGCAGAGGAGCAGGGAGAAGGCGACACGCTTCGCCCACCCGAGTCTTCCACCACCAGCCCCCCCGCCCCGTTTCTTCCCTACCCTATTAGCCCACATTCCCTTCCTGCCCAGCCCTCCAGCGCTGCCTAATCTCATTTACGGGGCTGCTGCCAGAGCTGCTGGCAGCTGCAGCTTCTTGGCCGCTGTTTTCGGTGAGCGAGCCGAGAGCGCCGAGGCGGAGGAGGAGGAGGAGGAGGGCTGCCGTGTGGCGGAGCGGCGGTAACAGCAGCAGCGGCACCTTTGACGTGCCCGTCCCCCACGTGACGGCCGCTCCATTGCGGGGAGGGAGCTGAGCCGCCGCCGCTCCGGCAGAGCAGGGGGGAGCCGCAGCCTCGGCGGCGGCGGCGGCACCGGCGGCAGCGCCTCCGCCCGCAGTGCGTGCCTGTGTGCGTGTGTGATGAGCGATCGCCGCATCCCTCCGCCCGCTGCCGGCTGACACCGACCGCGCGGGGCGCGCCAGGAGCAGCAGGAGGAGGCGAGGAGCCGCGGCCACCGCTCCGTGACCTTGGCCCAGGAGGTAAACGAGCCGGGCGGGGAGCCCCGCTCCGCTCCGCGCCGCTCCGCGCCTCTCCGCGCAGCCCGCCGGCACAAGTTCGCTGGGAGCTGGTCGCCTTTTGTAAATGATTACGTGC
>JAVSBS010002203.1:2202-36847 GCA_033124195.1 Coracias cyanogaster
GATCTGGAGGTGGTGGATTCACCATCCTTGGAGTTGTTAAAAAAAACGGGTAGATGTGGCCCTTCAGGACATGGTCTAGGGGTCAGGGAGATGTTCAGAGAAGGTTGGACTAGATGATCCTAGAGGTCTTTTCCAACTTAAATGATTCTATGATTCTATAACCTTCACCTCAAATTTAAGGTCTTCTTTCATAAATAAAGAGAACACTGAGCCTGGAATGGAACATTGTTTGAAAAGGGAAATGATAAATTGATGGTTTTTCTTTGTTTTTACATAAAACAAACAAAATCCCTTTGTTTTTAATGGTAATACAAAGATTGTTTGTATATCTAACCAATATTCACACAGTTGAAGGTAGTATTTATGTGAATTCCTTAAAATTACCTCCTTTGTGATAGCAGTATGTTGCATACGTGTAAAATACTGGTGCACTTGGAAGCTGTTTGGCTCATCAGCATCAGATCACCATTTAAATGCAGTAAGAAGCAGTGAAAAGATTTGTGTCACCTTTTTGATATTCTCACTTCTAGCATGAACTAGATGGAAGTGTGTTTTCTGTAGTGCAGTAGCTAAGATTTTGCAGTAATGATAAGGTAGAAAACAAACACTAACTGAAGCAGTGTTCTGTTATTCTTTGATTTGTAGCGCAGTTACAGAGGAGAAATTAGGAAAACAGCTCCATTTAAAATCTAGGGCAACTACACTCTCCAGTTATTTCGACACTCCAGAAAACAAGAGGATTCTGAAGAACATTTTTTGCAATGTATTTCAACAGTGGACAATAACAACAACAGGAATGTATTGGAAATGTAACATTAATAATAATATAGAGAGGGAGAAAGGTTTTATGAAGGGCAATTATAATTTCACGAGCAGAAAAGATCACACATTCTAACTCAGAAGTTGCACTCAAGCTTTGATGAAATGAATTAATTTGAAATCAAAGAGAAAGCAGCATGAGAAAGAAAGACTATCAAGCAACCAAAGCCCATAAACGAGCTCACAAATACTAAGAAATGACAGAGACCAATACAATCATCCCATACATGATAATACTCATTATTCAGAAATGAAATACAAGCTTTGTGAAACACAGTGTAAGCATGAGAACCTACTAGACTATTTTAAGACATTTGCAAAAAATAGTAATCTTATAACATAGCAGTCATTAGTTTAGAGGAATTTTCCGTCAGAACAAAGTGCAGGAGAAGATCAATGTGCTACTGACTAGAAAGTAACTAAAACACTTCTAAGGTGGGACTCCAAGGGAAAAGTGAGCCTGTGAACCACTAGTGACAGAAAAATGGGGGGGGGGAACAAAAAAATAAAAATATCAGAACTGAAAATTATGAGCTTCATTTCATTAAAGGAATATATGGATTATACATATGAGTAAATGTATGTGTACAATTTGTAATGTGCCAATATTGAGTGATTTTTCATATTAAAAGAATTTTTTACTGAAATTAAAATATTTCATACCTTGGTCCTAATCAAGAGTACATTCAGTGCAAAAAATCAGGTAATATCACACCTGAGGAACTGTCATAATAGGTCTCCCAAAGATTGACAAATATGACAATCTAGAAGAGTAGTGAAGAAGGCTAAATATCTTCCATTTCATAAATGTGCTACAGTTCCTCTATGTAAGGTTAGAGTATTGCTTTGTGTGTTAAACTTCAAGAATGCAGACATTTGTTGGTATTGTAGGAAAAATGGTCAGAATTGACAATTTTTGACAGAATCACCAGCTTGTAAACAAAAACCAAAAGAATTTAGTATGTTTGATAAAATTTCCTTCTGCTTTTCAAAGGGGAAATGTTCAGGAAGTGATGGATGACACCAAAAATATATATGTATTTTATGCTTCCTACTTCACCAGGGTTATGCTAGTTGGCCTTAGAAAAACGGAGGATATATTTATGTTTCCCTTTGGGAAACACTGTTTCTCAAATTGTCATTTGGGCTGTGTTCAGTACACAAGGTATTTTACAAAAAAATGAAATACATTTTTGATGTCATGTAGGATACTGAGATCTACACAGGTGACATTTTGATCTGGGCAAAAGACAATGGAAGAGCATTATTAGAGACTCTAAGCAAAAAAACCACAAAACAAAAGAAAGAAAAATATAAATTGGGGGAAATTGAAATGACACCATCTATGGAACAGTAAACTGAAGCTGACAAGTCTGAGTAAAAAAAAAAAAAAAAAGGAAGATGAAGAGGGATGCTTTGAGTTGTGAACTATTTAAGAAAATTTGTATCCAACTGAGCTGTCCCAGAAAATAAAAAACAACAAAACCAAACAAGAGTACTAAGGTACCAGAGACAATCATAGTTTTGGCAAGAAATCTAGAAACAAAAGGATTTTAAAGGGCTCTAACAGTGATGTGCTATGAAAGTATTTCCAAAACTAATTATTCCACTGACGTATCCAAGAAAAATATAGTACAGTAAGAACGAATAGTGTTTCTGTCAAAGGCTGAAAATGACATTAATCTTTCACACAACACATCTAGCAGTATAAGCGAATTCTAGCATAAATTTAATATTGCTATTTACTTCAGATGCTAGACTGACATTAAATTTAGTAGTTTAATTTAATAATTGAATGTAATTAAGTTCTATACAAAATAACATTTATTGTTAATTTATTATGGCTAGCTTTACTAAGAACTAACATGTTGGGAATTGTATCCTGCACAAAGTTTTCTAATGAGCTTTTGGGAACCAGCCAACCAACCAAGCTAGCTAAGTATGGGTTACTCAAGGGCAATCAGGTGGAATGCAGACACCAAATGAAGCAGACATTTATTTGTCTCTTTAACACTGGGTGATTAGTGAACAGGTGAATGTCCGAGCTTACTGCATTGCTACCTCTACTACAGAATCATTTTTATTAATTTCACTGCTTTGGAAAACAGTTGACATTCAATCTGGCTGAGAGAACTCTGATATTTCTGAACTGACTTCAACAATCTTTCTTTTTGACAGCTGGCTTGTAATGAATGAAGCTCAGTAATCAGCCACTTATGTTTGAAATAGGAGCTGTACACCTTAAACACATCTTGTACTTCTATTTCAAATATGTTTGGAGCTATGCGTGTGTTAAGATTTTGCATAATTTTAGAAACACTTCTCAAATCTTGATTAAATGCTGAACTTCATACAATTAATTAAATTGAAGGAGATGAACTTACAACACTTTCTTGCTGATAATGGAAGCTGTTCAACTATTTAAATCTGCCATTTCTTGAGACCATCTTTTTCTTTGGACTATGTGTATTTCAGCATTACCTACCTTGTGATCAGTTTACCTCAAGAGCTCAGGTTTTATTGTTTTGGAGGACTGAGTGAATAATGTTGCCTTTAAAGTGTTTATATTGCTGAAGCACCCAACTACTGCTGTTTCCAATTATTATAATCATTTCTGCAGAGCATGGGCTCTGAACTGGATCTAAGGGGCCACAGACTATGATTATTATTCTTCTATCTTTTTGAAAAAGGTCACTTCCAGTAGACTTTCATTAGCTTAGAATGAGCTATGTCTGCAGTGCAAAAAATGCTAGGTCTACAGATAGAAAATGCTTCAAAACTACTGTCTCTCCTATGTGAATCTTTCAGCATGATTTAGCACAAAGGGGAAAATAAACTGAATTTCCAGAACTGCCACTTATTGCTGACACAATCTGGGTGGCACTGTTTTTTCTTTATTATTTTGATTCAGTTTTGTTTTGTTTTGTTTTGTTTTTCATAATTGTAAGATGTTCCTTAGATTATTTTATTTTTAAAAGACACTGTAAAAAACATACCCAGAGGAAAAAAAAAAAAAAAAAAAAAAGACATTTTATTGACATTGTTACAATCTGGCTGCTACATCTGATACAAGCCAGTCATATGCAAGTTATCATCATAAAAAAAAAAAAAAAAAACTGCCAACAAAAGGAACGTCTCCATCATAGATGACACATTATGGAAACCAGTGAAGTCTTCATGAATGTTCTTGTCAGCAACTGAACTCAAAGGCATAAAATCACTTACTGTGTTGCAAAAGTTGCTTCTTATGCCTATAAGGTCACCATCATGAATTTTTATTAGATACTCTCCTCTAATTTCATTATTTTAGCTAAAATAAATGGATTTATGCATGTGTCTTATCTTGTTTGCACTAGATCTTATATATCAATTAGAAGTAAAGCATGCAAAAAATTGTAGTAGTCATTTCTAGTTAAGAGCACTGTGGCATACTATCTGTTTTATTTATTTGTTTTAAGTTTAATATGTGGATTCTGTAAATATTAATAAAAATATGGCAAGAGAAGACAGGTCTTGTTGTTTGCTTGTTCTGACAGATTCACTCTGGATCATGTGGAATGCTAGAAAAGAGCAGAAATGTTTCCTCCTTCAGCAGCATCTGAGCCAGGAGGTGGTTCTCAACTTGAAGACATTACAGATACAGGGTAGAGAGAGAGAAAAAAAGAGGGAAAGAGAGGTTGCAAATAGGAAACTTGATGAAGAAATTAGATGTAAGGATTAATTCTGAAGAAGTGCAGACATCTGTGATATAGAATTAATCATGAATACTTCTTTTGGTGTCAAAGGAAAGAAATTAATCGGAATGTCCTAAGGTAGAAACCAAAATAGGTTTATGATTCACTCTATAAGCATCTGTTTCTTTCCATTGACTGAATATAGAGCTTAGGGTGACTAATTGACACATGTACAGGACTTTATAGATATATACTATTAGGCAATTTGGCTACCAGTCTATGATATGCCTAAGAATAGAAGAAAGCAGATGCATCTGATGTGACAAAACTATTTTCTCAGAGGAGTTAGTGTAAAGTTTGTTGCTTGAAGCACCCAAGGATGTCTATCAGAGAAAGAAGACTGCAGGGAAAGGTCCCACATGTAAAGGTTCAATGAGTATAAGGGTAATGATTAAGTATAAAGGTAATGAGTATAAGATTATCAGCCTCTTTATTTTCTTAACCTATCTCACCTAAAATATTTTTTTTAAGTATTTAAATGTTCCTCCCCTCTTTTTTTTTTTTTTTTTGATAGTCTAGTAAAGCAAAGCATTAAATATAGAAAATGCTTTAGGAAATTTCCAGACACATCTTCCAAGTGTTCAGTGTAATAGACATGTAATACAAGCTCTTTTTTAGTTAGACTGCTATGTATTATAACATCATCATTATATATTCTCTCTACTTTTTTTTTTTTCCTGAGAATACTGAAAACATCATGTTACTACATGCTTTGTGGTCTTTGAAGAACATCAGTTGCTTCAGGTGACAGGAGGAAACTCGATAGCTTTCAGATATGTATGTAGTCTTTTCGAGTTTTTAAATCCACATGAAGTATATGCTTTGTTTGCGTACTTTGCTGAAGTAGTTTGGCATGAAAGTCTGTAGAGTAACAATAACAAAGAATTCCCTGCCTGGTTTCAAAATAATGAAAAGTAATAATACCCTATCAAACATCAAACTAGAGCATCTAATGTTTCAATAATGACCTGCTTGATGAAATAGAAAGCATTATTATTATTGCAGATGACAAGAAACAGGGATGGACAGTTAGGACACTTAAAGACAGGATTAGAATTACAAATTATTTCCATAAATTGGAGAAATGGAGTGGAAAATAAGGATAAAATTAGAGAGAGACTTGTGCTTTTTCATAAGCTTAGACAGATAAAATTACTTATTCAAATACCAGACTATTGATTAGGTAGTTAGCAGAAAGAAACAAACATTCTAAGATATATATTATGACATGAGAACAGTGTTTTATCATGTAAAACACAAGGAGTAAAATTTCAACATTTTAAGCATTACATTTTAAGACAGATATGAAGAGAGGACAGTCCCAAGGCAAAGTACAGGAATGATCAAGTAAATTTGAGGTACAAAAACAGATGGACAGAACTGGTATAATTTTCCACAGAAAACTTAGGAAGAAGTATATTCTTGTTCATAGAAAGCTGATGTGGAGAGTAAGGGAATAATTGTTTTTCAAATGTAGGACTTGAGAAAATAGGAGAAAGGCTGAAATCGCTACAAGAAAGAGTTTGGTTAGACACAAACTGTGTAGTATTGAAAATAGTGATACTCTTTCGCACACAGCTTGAGGTTATAGGAACAGACTTGATGAATTGTGTGGGTCTCTTGATGTACAGGTGCTGTATAATCGACAGTGAGAGTTTTCCCTGAATGGATAAATTATTCCAGTGGCCAAAGCTTTGCCATCAACCACCATTTTGCATTTTGTCCTGGAAAGTTTCTGGGCTTGGTTGTTTCTGTTGTTATTGTTGTTGTGTTTTTTTGTTTGTTCGTTTTGGTTTCGCTTTGTTGGTTTTTTTCCCTTGATGTTTTTTTTTTTTTCTTTTTTCTTTATGGGGGATTTTTTTTTTCAATACTGTCAATCTTAGCATTTCAAAATTATTAGCAACTTTGAATGCTTCAGTTCTGTGTGCCAAAAGTCAAATGTTTTAAGTGAGCCTTAATTTTTTATTTTGCTGTGTATACAGGCTTGCAAATTTCGCATCTAAAAGTTTACATACCAAAATCACTATTGTAACAAGTAGCAGAGTTCTCTAAAACTGCTGAGGGCAGACAATCCCAAAATTCAGATCCTCAGCCAATTTACTTTTGTGTTCAGATGCTAAATTTAGTGCCAATGTACCTGTAGATGTTGTGGAGTTTTCCTAAGTAGGGCTTTTTAACAATAGTTTGAAGAAACTTCCATCAGCAGTGATGAATGTTTGAAAACTGGTTTCATTCTTGTTACGCTAAGTAGTCTACTTATTATAAAGTTGTCTAAAACAGAAAGATGAAACAGAAGAGTCTATATGTGAGATATTGGGTGTACAATAACATAACAAGTTGCAAAAAGACTAGCAATAATTGTGGATCTTCTTCTATAAAAAAAAGAAATTATCCAGGGCTAGGGGAATGGGAGAAGAGCCAATCTACAAGAAAGTATGAAGTGCTTGTGCTCAGAGAAAGGTTTGGATGATCGGCAGTTTCATGACTAGGAGAGGGAAAGAGCCAAACTGATTGAACAAAGAACAAGAAGCCCAGACAGTTCTGCCAAATTCCTCTTTACAAACTTGGTCACAGAACAGAAGTCACAGACAATGATGAGAAACATCCTTACCCGATTAACTACCAAATGTCATCTGACATCCTATGGGTGCAATACTTCAAGCAAAGAAGTGATAAGATACTCTCCTTCTGGATACAATAATAGATGGTTTAGATGTTATATTAAACATCTTTGTATTTTATAGTTCTATTTTGTCTATTTTATTGAAAGGAATTATCATTATTTTCATATTCATTCCCATACGTGGTTCTCATTCTCTTTTTTTACCGTGTTTACGGTTTTTCCTTTTGAGCTTTTGTCTTAACTTTCATCTTATTTACTTATTTTTTTCTCTTATATGCAATCTTATGATTTTGATGTTCTACTTCTCATGCTCTCATCTTTACTCTTAATATTTTTTTCCTTAACCTTTGTCTAAATATTCTTTAAAAATCTATTTTTCCTGTCTCCTCATCCTTTCTTTGTCATAGTCAGCCTGATGATAATTTCTGTGCCTTTTATGTTCTTACTTCCAGAATACATTCCACAGTGCTCTTTGCCCTTTATGTTTTCCATTCAGTCCTCTGTTTCAGCCATTCTTGTTACACAAATGTTTATCCTCAGTTCATTACTTTGGCCGTTGACACTTTATTTGTTGCTTGTATTTCAGGATTTTGTTTCTATTGCTACTTTATCTACTTTTTCTCACATCTTTGAGGTATTTTCCAAAACTGTTCTTCACACTTGGAATATGCTTTTACTTCACCCCAAAGGGCTTTTTCTCTTTCCTATTTTTCTTTAAGACTCATTTGTGCTTTTAATATCTATCAAAACCAATCAATCTGTAAAGGTAAATTAAGACCACAGAACTTAATGTTTATACATGTTTAAACAGAAGCAACAGGACACTTTAAGCTAAACTACTTAGTTCCCATAGGTAAGCATGCATATTTTTCATACTCTCAGACATCTCTGGTTTATCCTTTTCTTACTAGACAAACAGATGCATCGATTTAAATGAGATTACACATTATTTGGTAGCAGAATCATAAGATATCATAATCTGTCCTGTGTTCACACACAGATACAATTTTTGCTCAAGCCTAGATAGCTATCACAGTAGGACAGAAACTAATTCAAGTGGAGGCATGAGCACCTGCTAGTTAGTCTAGTGCAGCTGGTTAGAAATGAGTCTCTCAAAAGCTTCAATTATAAAAAATACTAAAACCAAAAGTGACTCAGAAAATCACTGAAGCTTACTTGGTATGTCTGATTCAGAAAATTCTTGGCACAGAAAATGACAAATCCAAACTGTGTTTTAATTTTATAATACAATTTGGGTTTAGATCAGAAAATCCCATCTTAAAAATCACCCACAAAGTGAATACTACTGTGAATCCTCAACAATTATGCCCAGCCAACAAAGAAAGGAATAAAGCTGGAGTGTTTTTTTAGATTATTGAACTTTAATTTTTCACACCTCCTTCACATACAACCGGAATGGCTTGAGGAGTTAGTAACAGACTTTATTAATTGCTTGGCTTTTTGATGCAGGAATTCATAGTATATAATTACAGTTTTCACTGAAGTGGGTAAATTATTTCAAATCTTACATAGATGGAGGAGGCTTTCACTTCAGAAATTTTCTACCAATGGCCATTTCCTTCTGGAAGATCTTTTTCATTGGAGCAGACATTTTATAATTCAATAATATCAGCTTTTAGAGTTCAAAGGAACAAGTCATTTTGATGCTTCAGTTTTATGTATCCAACTTGAGACATCTTGGACAGTCCTGATTTTCTGGTGTGTTAAGGCCCTATTGAAAAGATTTCCTAGGCAGGGCACTAAGTACTGAGCACTAAAATCACACAGGTGAAAATAACAGATGTCTTCAGTACTGTCAGTAAGGAACAAGCTTGGTTTGGTACTTTCGTAGAAACACAGAGTGGCTGAGGTTGAAATACACCTCAGTAGGCTATCTTGTTCAACTCCTCTGCTCAAATGTGGTCACCTACAGCTCAGTGTGCAGGATCATGTTCACAAAGCTTTTGAATATCTCCAAGGTGGGAAAATCCACAGGGTCCCTGTGCAGCCTGTGCAGTGCTCATTCACACTCACAGTAAAAAAGTGTTTCCTGACATTCGGACAGGACCTCCTATATTTCAGTTTGTTCCCATTGCTTCTGGTCCTGTCACTGGACATCACTGAAAAGTTTCTGACTCTGTTCTCTTTGCACCATGCCTGCAGTTATTGATATATTTTGGGGAGATCATCACTGAGACTCCTCCTCTCTAGGTTAAACAGGCCAGCTTTTCCTCATATGTGAGCTGCTCCAGACACATAATCATCCTTCTGGCCCTTCACTGAACTCTCTCCAGTATGTTCATGTCTCTCTTGTACTGAGGAGCCCAGGATTGGACACAGTATGACCTCACCAGTTGTGGGAGTCTGATCCCCACATATTAAGGACTTCTGTCTTATTAAAACAGCGAACAAAGACCTACAGCCCCCATGATGCCATGGTTCTGCCAGAAGTTGGAAGCTGGAAGTCGTACAGACACGGCAAGGTATAAAAACTCAAAAGGAAACAAAAACTTTATATTTTTGCCACGTTGTGCAGAGAGGAAGGCATCGCTGCTGCCGAGACCCCTGCCCCTCCCCAGGCCATGCGGCTGGGGGGAGGAGGGGGAAAACTGCCCCTGGAGAGCCCACATCGAGCTGCTGCCTCCTGCCACTTTAAGAATCCAAGCACCTCTCGCCCCTCTAAGAATCAGGGCGCCTCCTGCCGCCAGAGAAGAAAGTGGGGGGAGGAGGGGGAAGCTGAACAGAGCTGCCAGCACAGGAGGCAGATGAACCCCCCGTGTCACCGCTGGCCGCTGCTGGAATGCCGAAAGGTTCAAAGCAGGGGGAAGAGGGGAGAAGTTGCCGCCTCCCGCTGCTTAAAGAAACTCACCACTCTAAGAATCTGAGTGCCTCCTGCCGCCGGGGAAGCCAGAACCGAGCGCAGCAGGGAGGGGAAGGTGCCAGCCCGTGCTGCAGCCGCGCGGGGAAAGCCCGCGCCAAGAAGCTGTGCCACTCCAACCCAGCACCACTGCAAGCTGGTGCCGCTCCAAGCTGAGAGTCCTGTGCCTAAACTGAAAGAACTACAGCAAGAAGCTGCCGCTAGTGCTGCCCCAAGCTGGGAGTGTTGCACTGAAGAATCCCACTGCTCCAAGTCCAGAGCGCTGCACTGAAGAAGCTGCATGCCACCGCCAAGTTGCGAGCCGTGTGCTGCTGCTGAAGAAATAGCGGCAAAAAGCCGCCATTATCATCGCCGTTGGAGAGAGACTCCAATTGCACCAAAAAGCTGGCAAGTTGCCATCATTGGAACCGCCCAAGTCTGCTGGCCGAGTGTCATTGATCCGGCCCCTGTGAGGACCATCGCCACTCACCAGAAAAGGGTAGAAACTGACATATACACACACGCACATGCACCACACCACACAAGGTTGACTAAGGGGGAGTGAGTGGGTGGGCGTGGTGTCCTTTGATACCGTAATATTTCCACAGAGTAATACGGTTTTATTCAAATATATTTGGTAATAAACTTGTTGAATACTCATCGGTCTCCATAATTGCCTATGAGCTTGGTGGGAAGTATCTTGCTTTTCCCTTGATTCCCTTTCCCTTTGGGAAGCGGCACGGATGCTTGCCCGCCTGGACTGCGACACCAGTGCTTAGTAGAGGGGAAGGATCACCTCCCTCCACCTGCTAGCAACACTTTACCTATAACGGCCCAGGATAACATTAATTTTAGTGTTAATCACACCAGAGCAGGTGAATAGCTCTTGAAGGAGCTATGGCCCTTAGGAAGGACTCACACTGGAGCAGGGGAAAAGTATGAGGGGGAAGGAGAGGCAGAGAGAACTGATCACAGTTCAGTTATGAACCGACCACAGCCCTCCATTCCCCATGCTCCTTGCAACACTTTTTGGGGTCAGGGGAAAGAGAAGCTGGAAATGGAAGAGTGAATTTGAGCCTGGGTAAAAAGTGAGATGGGGGAAAGTGGTGTTCAAATTTGTCTTTTTTTTCTCACCAGTCATGGTAATTGGCATGTGATGTCCTCGTTTTTATCTCAACCCATGAGCTCTTTTATCATATTTTGTTCTTTGAGGCTGAGTGAGAGAGTGACTTGGTGTGCTTCTGGCAACCATATAAGGTCAACCCAGTACATCTCTATTTCACAATTAATCCCTATATATTCTTAGGAAAAGCTAATTTATTAAACTACGTAAATAATTACTAATTTAAAAATATTTGACTTTCATGTATTGGGTGAGTAAGTAGCAGGCAGTTGAGAGAAACTATCATTTTCTATGTTGTACAAGGCAATTAGTCCTAAATCACAGTAACGTGATATTCCCATCTTCACTAAGTTGAGTCACAAATACATAATACTTGGCACTTTTTAGTTGATTACCTTTAATCAGTTATGGTGAAGCCCAAGGGAAAAATGTGTCACTAGGAATAATTAGTGAGAAAAATAGAGAGAGACTTCTTGTGGGAAGCAACACTTCTAGAAGAGGTCCCTTTCCAGAGGTTGGCATCATGTTTGGTAGGTCAAACTCTAATACAGCCATTTGCAAAATGTTTATCTTCCTAGGCAGTATTCTGACAGGAAGATTCATGATTCATCATGAATTCATTCAGTACCTTGAATGAAGTTTTGGGCCTCTCAGGCCAAGACAGACATTTAAGTGCTGGAGTGTTTCCTTGGGTCACAATACCCCCATGCAATACTACAGGCTTGGGGAAGAGTAGCTGGAAAGCCACTTGGTAGAAAAGATCCTGGGAATGTTGGTCAATGGCCAGCTGAATATGAGCCAGGGGTGTGCCCAGGTGGCCAAGAAGGCTTGTATCCTCACTTGTATCAGAAACGGTGTGGCCAGCAGGACTAGGGAAGAGATCATCCCCCTCTACTGGACATTTGCGATGACTTCAGTCATCATCCCTGGAGGTATTTAAAAGACATATAGATGTGGTGCTTAGTGGCAGACTTTAGTGCTTATCTTAGTAGTGATAGGGTTGGACTCTTAAAGGTCTTTTCCACCCTAAATGATTCTATAATTCTATGATTATATGCTCAATGATGCTTCAGTGTTGAAAGGCAACATTTTTTAAGTTCATATTCTTTAAAGTACAGAGAGAAATGAACATGTTTTTAATTCAGCCGATGAGACACACACTGTATAATAGCACATTCATTAATTCTATGAAGAAATAAAGCCCTAACAAAAACAAGAAAGCCAGAAGAGATTTTGGTAAATTAACAAATCCTGAAGAAGTTACCACCTGCAGAGTTATCCTTCACAGATGGGAAAAATACACACACGTATTTTAGCATCATAGAATCATAAAAAGTTCTAGCCTGGGAGGGACCTCTAGAGGTCCTTTGATCCAACCTCTCTACTCAAGTAGGGACATCTCTACCTAGGTCAGGTAGCTCAGAGCCCCATCAAGCCTGACCTTGAATGACTCCAGGTATGGGTCCTCCACCACCTCTCTGGGCAGCCCATTCCAGTGATTTATCACCCTCATGTCAAAGAACTTTTTTCTAATATCCAGCCTAAATCTATCTTTTCCTAGCTTAAAACCATTACACCTTGTCCTGTCACAATAAACCCTTTTAAATAGACCTTCTCCTGCCTTCCTGTAGGCCCCCTTCAGGTACTGGAAGGTCACTATGAGGTCCCACTGGAGCCTTCTCTTCTCCAAGCTGAACAGCCCCAACTCTCTCAGCCTCTCTTCATACAAGAGATGCTCCATTCCCCTGATCATTTTCACAGCCCTCCTCTGGACACGCTCTAATATGTCCACATCCTTCTTGTGCTGGGAGCTCCACAACTGGATGCAATACTCCAGGTGACCACTCACTAGGGCAGAGTAGAGGGGCAGAACCACTCTCTTGATCTGCTGGCCACAGTTCTTTTGATGCAGCCCAGCATATGATATCCAGTTTTTCATCCACCAGCACCCCCAAGTCCCTTTCCACAGGGCTGCTCTCCAATATGTCCTCTCCCAGCCTATACTGATAATACTGGTTGCCCCGGCACAGGTGCAGAACCCTGCACTTGGCTTAGATGAACCTCTACAGCTTATCCAGGTCCCTCTGGATGGCATCCCATCCCTCTGACATATCAACTGCACCACTCAGCTTGGTATCATCCACAAACATGCTGAAAGTGCACTCAATGCCACTGTCAATATCATTAATGAATATATTAAACAACACTGGTCCTAGCATAGACCCCTGAGGGACACCACTTGTCACCTTCCTCCATCTGGACATTGAGCCGTTGACCATCACTCTCTGGATGCAACTATCCAGCCAGTTCTTTATCCTCTGAACAGTTCACCCATTGATCCTGTAATTCTCCAATCTCAAGTTAAGGATGTTGTGTGGACTGTGTCAAAGGCCTTGCAGAAGTCCAGATAGATGACATCCATAGGTTTCCTCTTGTCACCTGATTCAGTCACTTCATTGTAAAAAGCCATTAGATTGGTGAGGCAGGACTTGCCCCTACTAAATTCGTGCTGACTACCTAGGATTACCTCCCTGTCCTCCATGTGCCTTAGCATACCCTCCAGGAGGTTTTGTTCCATGATGTTCCCAAGCACAGAGGTGAGGCTGACAGGTTGGTTGTTCCTGGAGTCTTCTTTTTTACCCTTTTAAAGATGGGCATGGTATTTCCCTTTTTTCAGTCACTAGAGACTTCACCTGACTGCCATGACTTTTCAAATATTATGGAGAGTGGCCTGGCAACTGCATCAGCTAATTCCTTCAGTACTTGGGGATGCATCTAATCAGGTCCCATGGACTTGTGAGTGTTAAGGTTCCTCAGATAGTCAAGAACCTTGTCCTTGCTTACAGAAGGATGGACTTTGTCTACCTGGTCCATGTCTTGGGGGCCACCATCTTGAGGGCTATGAGGCGAGAGGTTGCCAGTGAAAACTGAGGCAAAGAGGTTGTTGAGTAGCTCAACCTTCTCCTCGTCTGTTATTAGTACTTCACCATTTTCTATCACCAGGGGTGGTACACCTTCTTTGACCTTCCTTTTCTGAGTTAGATACTTATGGAATTCCTTCTTGTTTTTCTTTGTATCCCTCACCAAGTTCAGCTCTAGCTGTGCCTTGGCCTTCCTGACTTTATCCCTACATAACTGGGCAGCATCCCTGTATTCCTCCCAGGATACCTGTCCCTGTTTCAACTGTTTGTGCAGTTTCATCTTGTTCTTTAGTTCAACCAGTAGTTCTTGACTCAGCCATGTCAGTCTCTTTCCTTTCTTGCCTGATTTCCTGTGCATGGGGATTGAGAGCTCTTGCACTCTATGGAAAGCTTCCTTAAATATCTGCCAGCTCTGCTCTGTTCCTTCATCCCCAAGGACTGCCTCCTGAGAGGTCCTGCTGATCAACTCCTTGAAGAGCTGGAGGTTTGCTTTCCTAAAATTTAGGGTGCTGACTTCGTTTTTCATTTGTCCTTTACCCCTTAGGACAGTGAACTGAACCAGTGCATGGTCACTGCAGCCCAGACTACCTCCAATCTTGATGTCCCCAGTGAGTTCACTTGCATTGGTCATCATTAAATCTAATATCACATCCCCTTGGGTAGGGCTGTCAATTACTTGTTTAAGAAAGTATTTACTTTTATATCTTGTGGTCAGTATTCATAATACTTAGTTTAGGTTTTATTTTGTTATAATCTTATTGATTAAGCAGGTGCCTTGTTTGACTGACAATATTTCCATGGAGACTGCAGTGTAGGAAGGCATATTTCTGAGATGTCACATATCTGACACAAATTATAGGATTTCTCTGGGTGGATAGCACAGTTTATGTCATATCACATGGAACAGGTCAGAGACCAGTGGTCTTACTAGCAAAGCTATGAAGTTTAAACTCTTTTTTCTAGTTACCATTAACTCTTTAATAATGAGCAAGATGGATACAATGGGGTTAAAAAAAAAGAAGCAAACTATACACATGACTCTTGGACCTTTCCATTCCAAGTAGTTTTGGCTTTACTTGTTGTGAAGCATTAAACATCTCAAATGACACCATAGTATTATTTACCTATTCCCTTAATTTTCCAGTCAGGAAGCAAGAACTTGCTTCTGCTATATGCTGAATATTCTGGAAAGGTTGAGAATAACTTCCAACAATTTTTGTTGACATTAACCATGACCACTGAGTTCAGTTAAAAATAGTATTCTTTTTGTTTCAAGGTACAGGTTCAGACATAGTACCTGTAACACTTACTAGATTACTGTAAACACCCACTTCTGTCATAATTATTTCAAGCAAAAGAAAAATGAGTGGTTACTGGCATTACAATCTGAATCCTGCAAAACTAGCTTTATTCTTGTGTTTTGGGGGGTGGGGAGTGTGGTTTGTTCTGTTATTGTTTGTTTGTTTGTTTGTTTGTTTGTTTTTCCCAGAAACATAGTCTGAAAAAAACAAAAACAAACTACAGTCAAAGAGTAGAGGAGAGATTTAACGAGAAGAGTTATGCATTAAAATGTGGACTGGCAATGGAAATTGTCTATCAACAATATTTCCTTTGGAGGACTCTGAAACTGTATAAGAGGGTCGTGGAATCTCCTGGTCATGCTCGTGCTACTTCAACAAAACTGTTCTCTGGTCCAGCCACTGTTGCAATGCTTTCATGAGCTACAGTGCACCATGGAAGAATTGCAGCCTACTCTAAATTATAGAATTTAAATACCTTCATGGTCTGTCAGACCTTCCAGAAGAAAGGTTTTTTTCACAAACTAATCTTTTTTTCATAATGAAGGAACATATAAAAGAGGAAAACAAATTCTGTTGATATGTGCATAGAACACACATGATTATTCCCTAAGCCTCGTCAAAGTGAAATAAGAATCTTAGAAAACTGATTTCTGAGACATAAAAGCAACTGATCAATTATTTAGATTGGCAAAGATGAAATTATAACATATATTGAATATATTTCAGAAAAAGAAAACAACAAGCCAATCTTAAAGGAATAAAATAATGGTGAAGTAAAGAAGTGAGTTATTCTGCAAATATAAAGTTACACTAAAGAGCTAGCTAATTAAATCATTTTTTCAGATCCTACGGCATGTATCCACCTTATATATATATAACTATATACATATACAAGTATTTTTGAATGATAGTGAATTGTAGCAGACAATTTTAACTGGAAGGCCTGATAAGAGCCTATTAGCACTTAGTGTGAACGGGTATTTTGTTACTATGTAACTGAGCAGGAAAACACAGGAACTGAACAGAGAGAACAGATAGTTGAAAGCACTAAAACATGTTTGTTGTTTGGTTGTTATTCTACTTGTTTGTTTGTTTGCTTGCTTGTTTTGTGGTTTTTGTTTGGTTAGGTTTTTTTTTTGTCTTCTGGAGCACTGTTTGAAAGTCAGAATTTATAACTAACTTCTGGAAGAGAAAGCTTATAAATTAAAGGAATGAAAAATACAGATTTCAGAAACTTAGAGATTTATTTTTCTTCATAACAGTTCTCTGCAGCTTTTATAAACTTTTAAATATAGACATTTTCTGAAAACAAAAACTATCTGATTTTTATCAGCATGCAGATAAGATGATTTGGGTTTTCTTTTTTTCCAGTTAGAGATACATTATTATACTGGACTTCAGCTGGAAGTTGGATTTGTCCCAGATGCAAGAGTCCTAATACTTTTAGATTTCAAATGTTGACACAAATACAGATCTGTGAAAGATAAAACATCTCTACTTACTGTAGCCGTCTGTTTTTAATACCATGTTTTACATTATACAGACCTTCAGAATTTATAGGTAAAGAAAACAGATTACAATTTTGTGGGAAGTTATTTATTCAATTCCCAGAGACAGTAAGTAGATCCTACCTTCCCTCTCATTTATTCTAAGATAAAGCTCCTTTAAAGGTAATTTTATTTGATTGAAACATGTATTTATAGCTACATTATAGCAACACAATATTGTGTTTTCAGAGGTTTGAAAGTATAAGCCACAATAATGTCCTTTAGTTACTCGCACGTATTTAGATGCACACAATCCTTGTTTTCTCTCCTCTTCCTTCTTCCTTGCACGCATTGTATTGAACCAAGTATTGTGAGGTGGGATGTATCAGTGCACTGCCAGAAACAATCATTCTTTCATGCTTTTCTCCAAAGAGACATTTTTCCTCATAATGAAAGGGAAACTGAGAACTGAAGACTAATAAGCCTTTACAAAAAGATATTTTTTTTAACGCTTCTAAGACAGGCAAACTTAATAAAACCTAATAAAATATTGTACTTTTTTGCTTGCTGTTCTTTTATCTAATCTTATAATACAAGATATTTTTATCACTTTGATGGGTGCAAGTTACTGTACTTAGTGGCTAGAGGTGTTACACAATGACACTTGGAGTACATTGTAATCAACAAAATAATCTTTCTGGTTTGTAGCCTTCCTTTGAAGGCCTGTCACAACACAAGGACATTTTTTCTATTCCATCTTAATGCTATTTTCTCCTGGCTTTCATCTCTTCTGTAAACCACAAAACACAATGGTAAATGGCTTAACCAGATGGACATAAATGTTAGTATCATTATTTTCCCTTTGAGGGCCAAACTATCACAGCAGGGCTGCTGAATGAAGCACAGTGACGTAACAATGTGCGTAGCAGTACACAGAATAGGCAACTGTGAAAAGGATATGGGAAAAACATGATGACAAGTATGAGGATAATAAGGGGAACAGAATATGAAAGGTTGGCTGGTAATCTGTTCTGATCAGAGCTCTATCATGTTTTAACTGTCAGTAGCAAAACTTGAACTGAATAGACTTCAAAGGAAAAGAAACCCGACAAAGGATATAAAGAATTATCCAAAGGTTGCAATTTTATTTGTTTTCTGGGGCAGTCTATGTTGAGTAACTTTTTTTTAAACTAAAATGCAGCAGAAAGATTTCCATTAAAGAGGAAGAAGGCAAACCCATACTCGAAATGAATAGATCTACTAATAAACAGTAAACTGTGAATCCATCCTTAAATTATGAGCACCTTGGTAATTTCCTTGGAAACTAATCTAATGCTTGTGAAGTAAAAAAGCTATTGTTTGATGCTTTGTTCAACATGAACATTATTTAAAATTTGTTAAATACTCTTATTTTGGATCACTATGTGTACTTCTACTATACAATGATAGGTAGTGTACATGCAGTAAAGGCACTGTTTTATATTTTTCTGTAGGGAAATAATTTTTTTCCTTCATGAGAAAGAAAAATATAATGTTTGGGGGCTTTATTTTCTCACTGGAGGGGTCACATTTTTGTTTCATTATAACTGTGTTGCTTATACAAGCTTTTTGGACAAAATGTAACTATGCAGTTTTGGAGGAAAGAATAAAAATAAAACCTTACAACTGGTAATAATATGCAGCACTGTACAATCTCAAAGAACAGACAGAGAAGAATATTATTTTCAGCTGAAACTGAAAAGGAAATACACTTTAATTTGAGAGTCTGCTTTCATGAGCATGCTTAAGTCATAGGCCTTTCAAAAACCTGTCTTTGACATTTCAGCAAAAGGAAGCAAAATTGTAAAGGGCAGATAAGGTCTACCAATGCCAGACTCTACATATGTATAGAAATTGCCACTGTGTGTACAGTCTTTAAACTGCTTTCTAATTCCAGCTGAATTCAGAAAATTCCATTTTCTTAAGCTGGATTTCTGTGATCGTGTCCAAAAAATGAATTTACAGAGCTGAAAGAAGAAATTATTATATTGGTCTGCTTCTTTCGTCCAATAGCTCAGGTTGTGTCCAGAGTAGACTACAACATATTAGTTAAAGGACTTATCCAGAGGTACTAGGCAATATAAGCCAATTTTTGCTCTTGATTCAGCTGAAAAATTCATTTAAGTTTTGGAATTCTCCACCTGCAGGAAAGTTCTATCACTACCATAGTAAAGGGCATTTTTAATTATTGTTTCTTCATGACAGACAGACCTGCTTCACTTCATTTATTATAAATGCTGAAATAGTAATTTATCCAAAGAACAAGCAGATAGGAATTATTCTTTACCTTGAAGGTTTGGATCCTCACCTAAAAGAGAAAAAAAATAGTAAAAGTGCTGACTCACTCTCTCACTCTGCGAATTGTATTTGCCTATTCATTAAAAGGTGAAAGACCAGAAATCATAGAAGTGTCTTGATTTTCCAGAGTTCACTTTTTTCTTCTCTCATCAAAAATCCATATCCTCAATACCAATACATGGTTTTGATGAGAACTGTGATCTCAAAAATGGATAAGAACTGATCCAAAGTTATCTGAAGGTATGTATTCCAAATAAGTAAGAAAACCATAATAATTTCTGCGAATTAGCGAGCTATTTCTTTTCCTTTTCCCTCATAGTTAACCTTAAATAACCAATGTAGATGATATGCAAAGTTCCAAAAGGAACACAATAAGGTGGCATTTCATTCTTTGGACTAGTTTGTCATACACAATCTTTCAATTGTAGTAAGTGAATTACCAGTGAAAACAGCTAATTTACCTCAAAACAGGTGAAATCTTTTAAATTACTAATTCAACTTGAAATATGTTTGTCTTTTTCTTGTACTTACTATCAGATTTATGATATTACTCCTTTTACAAGGTCAGTGTCTATGTTTCTAATCTAGCTGAAAGACTGAGTTTACCCAGACATAGTCATTGTTAATGTCCATCTCCAATATGTCAGTTTTAAATGTATAAAAACCTCTGAGTATTTCAAAATGGTAGGGCAATTTTTGTGAATGAAATCAATTATTACAGTAGCCTTAATGCACATATGCATTTGTAAATATCAATTCTTTAGGTATGAAGTATGTTCAGGAAAAAACAAATCCACAGAAACACTAAAAGATAAAACATATTGAATCACTGGTATCTCTATGATTTTCTTTCCTTTTTCTAATTCTTAATTGTCATCTATCATTTTAGATAGCACATTGAATGGTGCATTAAATTGTTATATTGCACTGGGAGCTATTTAGGAGTAATCATTTTAAAATTGCACAAGTTCCTTCTGAATTTTGGGTCCAAAATGGCGAACAGTCAATATAAGGTTAGTTAAACAAATTTTTCAGCTGCATTTGGAACTTTAAATAGAACTCCGTTATGCAAGTCAGTTTATAGGCATTTCTTTTTTCTGTCCTTATGTAGGCTTTCCATAAAAAATCCTCAATTTCTGTTACTCCTGGTGAACTATGACAATATCGAAAGACAATGCTATATAGGTTGAGAAGTACTGAATGCATAAAGCTGCATAAAAATATGTGGTCATTGAAGTGTAACATTCCCTCTAAAATTTTAGCATCATTGTCATTGCTTAGCTCAATGTTTCTTCTGGGGGGGGAGATTGGAATGGCTGGAGAAGACAAACTATTGACCTGACAATGAACATTTGTTTATAAATGTTTGGCTTTTAAAGACCAAGCAAGTCTCCTTGTGCATGGCTACCTTGTCTCTCTGGGCTTGTTGTAGCTGAGGTGAAAAAAAAAAGGCTTTGTTCCTTCTCATGACACTTATACTTGCATCCACTGAATGCAGTGGTAGTTATTTCATTCACTTTGTTAGTATGTTGATCCAGCTCCTCAGATCCACAGAAAGCTAAGAGTGTTCCCAGCCATGCCATTTTGCACAGTCTCATTCAGCTTCTGATCCCCAGTTCCATTTCCCTTGTGAACCCCAAACCTGCTTCTTTTAGTTGTGAGCTATCATACAACATCACTCACTATAACTTCCCTCCTGTGCATTTCCTTACAACCCTCTGGTTAAAAGTTTATTATTTGATCTATCCTCTCCTCTCAGCATATAAACCAAATATATTTCCATGCTCTCTGTGTTTAAGAAGGCTTATGTGTACATGAAAATTAGGGTACTAAACAGCCAATTGTTTTTTTCTGGCATTCAATCTTCTAGTCTGCTTTTACAAATGGTCTCAGACAATTATGGTAACAAATATTCTAAACTCAATTAAAAGTAATCTATTAAAAACATTTTTCTTGGTTATGTAGGTAATATATTTATGTATACTATTTGAAGAAGTAGAAACGTCTTACTGCTCATAATATTTATATTTATTGTGAGAGTTCTGACTCGAAGAATACTATATTCTGCAAATACAAAATACAGGAAATAGCACAAGGTAGGAAACACTGAATTTTTAGCATCTACTATTACAGCTGAAGAAAAACTGATTATAGGTAAGAATAAAATCTATTGTTCTGATCATCCAGCTATTCAATGCAGATAACTCCTGCTGAAGCCGCACTGTGAGTTTTGTGTTCCGCAAGATGATCCCTTTGAATTTGCCTTAATCCTTTACATTTCTTTTGAAGCTATGATCTCACTGGCTTTAAGTGCCTTTGTAACATTCAATATATTGAAATTGCAACCAGTATAACACAGGAATAAACAGTCAGATGCCTCATATAGGAATTCCCCACATCCACGACATACATTATGTACACCAGCCAAAGCTCACTTCTTCCTGTCATTCTTAATGCTGTCCATTAACTAAACCTTTCATAAAAGTAATTAGGAGTCCATAGAGACTAACAAAGTTGATCTATGTCTGTCCACCCTAAGGACTAAGAATTAACACTAAAAGCTCCTCATTAAAACAAGAAGAGAAAAAAAAAAAGCATTCTCTCCTTTGATTCCGGAGGTTGTTCAGTAGCGTGCTGTCACTATTTGTAGCCACAGAGACATACAAGAAGAGATATTAACTTAAAAGCCATCAGGTAAAAAACAGTACTTAAAAGCCATTGAGGAATCATCACCAATCAGAAATCAGTAAATAGCAGTGACACACTGGACCTTCCTCAGAACAGATTTGAAGTACCTGCTGCAGCATCTGCTTCCACGCTTCCACAGAGTAACAAGGTTTTCAGGGGGCTGTATTGTAGCTGGTGGTGGGTACAAAATCCAGTGGCAGCATTTTTCAATGCATTCTGCAATGAGTACTAGCATCAGGATGATGAAAAGAAATTGACTTGTCTCATCCTTTGATGTTTATTTTTAAATGATCTAGAAGATTTGAGCTGTGTATGTCAACTATCTCAAGTAACTGCATCTTAGTTTCTCCTTTCTTGGTTAAGTCCAATGCCTAGTTATGGAATGAGGTAACCCATGGAGCCTGTGGATGGGATTCCCATGATAAGGCTTGGCAGAACCCATGTGCCAAGATTCTATACAAAATGTTGGCACATCTGAAATGTTCACTAAAAGGATATTAGATTATTAAGTTGCTTAGTAGTAACTGCAATTATTGTGAGACTGCTGATATTTATCTCTGTATCAAAGCTTTATTTTAATAATAAACTTAAGATCAGTAAAATTAAGTTATATTAATAATTGAACTTAGTTTCTTTTATTAGATGTATGTAAAAGTTTATCTTTACAGAATGTCATGAACATAAATTAGTTAGTACCTGTAAGAAGACTGGATATTGTTTTAAGAACCATTAATAACTCAAAAATGTGTTTATTAGAATCTTCATTATTCTAAGCTTTATCATACTGTTTCCATACTGTCTATCTTGAATCTCTCCTGCTTATATAAGAATACGTATTTATAAACAATTCAATATTTTCCTTAAAAATATTTTGTTATAAAATATCATCATCAAACATTCTGCCATGCCATCTCATGGTAGTCCATAGGATTAAAAAAGATGTAACTCATGCAAAACTTGACATAAAAAGCCAAATCTGGATGTTTGGGGTTTTTTTTTTTATGAATGCCAAGTCTCACTGAAATCAGTGAGAATTATGTCAAGATTATACAAGCCACGAAGAGTACATTTTTTTTCCACTGTTAAACTACACACTAACCGCACAACATGCAGACAAGAAAAAAATTGGGAATTGTTATTCTCCAAATTACAGTTAATTCTCTGATATTCCTGTACTCTGGTAATACAAGGAAAGAAATTTCTTCCCTGTCAGCCATTCCATATAGAATAATATATGCAAGGAGGTGAGTTGGGGTCTACTGAGATTATTTTTCTCCATCTTCTCATTGCCTGCTCATTTGGTCCAAAGAGGGAACACTGAAGCTTATGTTTTCCTCACTCTCACACTATGTTTAGTTCTTTGAACAGTCTATGAAGACTGGAAGTCACTTGAATCAGGCAGCTGCTTAACCTATGCCATTCAGCAGAAATATTAATTAACAAAAATTATTTCAACCAATGGAAAAAAAAAGTGTATTAATTTTCAAAATAAATTGTAATAATAGGAATAAAACTCTGCTTCTGTTGGTAAATCAGTCTTTGAATGTCTGAAAGGCACAATGTACCTATTGTTTCAGTTGCAGCGAATCCATACATATTAGGGTAATGGTAGGGTAATAGTAGGGTAGCAGTGCAAGCTGCTGTCAATTTACTGCGTCCACATCCATCACATAAACATTAAATATACATCTATCATTTGGTGTATTAGAAATAAAGTTATTGTAATAGAATTTTGTCATACAATCAATAACTTAGAAAATAAATGCCTTGGCTTCACCCCAGTGTTTACAACATCTGGTAGCAGGAGACCATTATCTTTTGATAATATCCTATAGTGGTAGCAGAAGATCAAGTACAGTATATGCCCCTTAGTTCTTATATTATTTATAGATTTTTGCATTAAAGTTACAATGAAAAGGTACAATGAAACATCATTTGTTTTAGTCCTTCTTTACCTTATTGCAAACCTGACTGGTCACATATTTGCATTAAATAGTTCCATGCTCCTGGCTTATCTCTACTGCACTCAAAATGTAATACACAATGAATGCAATAACATGTACTTATTAAATGTATATGAAGCCTGCTGCCTGGCTTCAGCTGATATGTAGAATGGATGTAGGAGTTAGTAACCTGAGAAGTTCTTCTTTGGATTTAGCAAAGCATCAGTATAACTTCTTTGGCTAATCAACCTTTCTCATTGATTTACACTGGCATAGATGAGAGACCACTATATATCTGTGAATATTTTTCATGGCAACATCTTTTAGATAAAGCCTCACATCTTTAGATAAAGACAATTTGGATGGATTTTTTCCTGCTTCACAGGCTTTTTGGTTATTTGAAACAATTACATATACCTGTACTGGAAATGAAGAACAAGAGTTACTATAAACTAAAGGCTGTTTGATTCCTTTTGCACGATATCTGTTACCAAATATCAACCTTAACACTAGTTTTTGTTGGCTGCTGATAAAAAAAGTGACAAAACCCTGTTGAATTTCAGCTCTGCTTGGGAAAAGCTCCAGTGATGTTGAGTGCTTGGTTTGCCTTGGTCCTGGAGAACAGAGAGAAACTTCAGTAACAAGACCAAAACACAGCTCTTCTCACTCACATACTCCAAATTCTGGGTACTCTACCACCAGTCTTAGAAGAGATAAGAGATAAGACAAAGCCCAAAGGCAGAAACAGGGGTTTTTTTGTGATTTTATGGCTATCAGAAAGACTCTTCCTTCCTCCTTTCTATGCAACCTGGGCAAACTGGAATGAAATTTTGGAACTGCAGTACCCTACTTGGTACTCTAGATGATGTCTTATTCATATTTCATGGAATGTTTGGGTTTGGTCTTTGGGCTGGGTTGGATTTTGTTTTGTTTTTTTTCTCGTTATGCTTTCCATTACTCTTGTTTTCTTACTAAGTCTAGAAAGCACTGATTTGGAATGAAAGCCAGGGAAAATGTATCTGCACACTAACAGTTAAAAAATCAAATTAAATCAACACTGAAATATATTAAAAAAATCAAATTTCTCCCTTAGATAAGCCCATGACTTTTGAATATTCCAGAACTCCTTAGCTAATTGAACCTACATGCAAATAAAACAGGTTTTAGGAAATCACACAGATAAACTGTATTTAAAACTGTATTGCAACATAAAATGTACCATTTGTAATATTTATAGGAAGATATTTGGAATGAAATCCTGGTTCTATTTGTCTTTGAAGAACATAAACTCCTGCAAAGATATTATCTGTACATACATTTAAATGCACAAATACACACAAATATATCTCTCTTAAATTAAAAAAAAAATCGAAATAACTCTGAAGATTTACTCATGTAAGTTCACTTCAAGAAAATTTAAAAAAAAAATCAGTGAATTGACATGACTAGAAGTTCTTTGGACCCTCTCATTGTTGGGCATGTTATCATTTTCATAAAATCCATATGACAACTCAATGTAAGACAACATTTTCTTAGAGTTTTAGACGAGATATAAAAATAAACTTTTAGATCATCTTGGTCAATCCAAAGCAGAATAGTTCCTTCATGTAATTCATACTTGTGGAATGGAATTCAGTGGAAAACATGAAATAATTTTAAACTAAGGCTAAGAACAGCTAGTTATGAAATATACAATATTTGCTTTATCTGCTTCTCTCTGGTACTATTTTATAAACATTTTCTGTGTTCAATTTCTTGCTGTCAGCCCAGTCTACACTCTATGTAACCTGAAGCAATTTACTCTAAAGAGGCAAATATTGTAGGTATCCTTTCCTTTTGTCTTGCAAATATACTGAAAAAATCATAGCCAAAGGAAAGAAAAAATTATATGTCCTTAGGCTCTCACCTTGCAATGGCTGTATGTATTTCCATTTACAACTTCATAGATTCAAAGGTGAATAACTCATTCTTAGATATGAACTTTGAACCCCAGGATTAGACCAGATGAATCACTCAGAGATACATAATTTTATTAACGTTTATGTTTTTAATTCCATTTATTGTGACCAAAGTTGATATAAATGAAAGGAAATAAGCACAGTACATAAAGAAATAGCTACAAGTATTACAGACTAACCAAAAGCTGAGATTAATCATTAGTATGTATTGAAGTCACTGTTACTATGGTGATTCATGATAATTAATGATTTATTAATATAATGGGTAGAATTATGTGATCACTGTTTTACTGGACATTGCAATAGATAGCTCTGTTTTCTCCTGGCTTTCAGTGTCTATTAGTCTAATTTTATTGAATCTTGAGTAGCTTTGGACCCGTTCCTTGCAAGGTAACTGTCAAAATGTTTCAAACGTGTAAATGGAGAAAAGATTATTAAGTAGTATTTCAAATAGCCTAGTTTTTCATCTTTTTCATGGAGCACTCACAGAATAGAGAGGCTTAAGTTTTGTAGCTGTCTCCTCCTTTTTGTGATACCCGTACTACAGACTTAAGATAAAATGATTTCCTCATTCTGTCAATAAAATTCATGAAAGTTTGTGGAGTTGCATCTAATGAAATGGCTAATATAAGCAATGCAGATAGAAAATAGCAGGAATTAAAGTAGAGCAGTGCAGTATGGCTAGTAGTTGTATCATTTACTGTACCAAAGTCATTTCTGTATTGACCCAAAACAGCATTCCTTTGCTATTTATAAATCCTGGGAAAGTACCAGAAGCCTCATTAACTCAGACCAGTAAGATATTCTCAGCCTGGTATATACTTCAAGTGTGTGTTTGCCACTAAATCTGAACAGAAAACCAGTTGGGGTATTTTTTTATTCAACTGGAAGAAGTGTCTCAACCAATCAACAATAATGCAAAGTATTTCTGGCTTCTAGAAACATTACAAGGGAAAACTGTTAAATATGAGCTAGCTTTTGATAGCTCCCATCTCATCAACCAAATAATTGATTTTTCAAGAGTTTAGTTATAATTAGGAACTCACATGTGTAAATGTTGAAAATCTATCCACTTTTTCTGATACTATAATTAGAGCTGATTCTATTCTTTTTGTTTATCATTTTCATTCACAGTGACACAGAAACGTGGAGAGTCACTTGTGCAGTTTCCTGGGCTTACATACTGCCAATGTAAAATATTAATGAAACTTATAAAAAATCATTTATGGTCATGAATACATTTCATAATAGAACACAGCATGGGAGATCCCAAAACTAGCTCTCAGCAAGCTTGAACCTCCATCTGATGTGACACACTGTCAAGCAGGGAGATGGTAGCTCAGATCCTAAAACAACATTGAAGTGTCAGCCATTTACAGCATCATAAGAAATGATCTCAAAGGTAGGAGGAACTAGCTTGTTACAGCTCTACTAAAATGACTATACTGATTACAGGCGTAATATCTGCACCAGTTGCAGTATAGGATAAGGCCAGCACACTTCAGAAACAAAATGATACCTTTGCAAAAATTATACTTTTAGTTCATAATCCAGAAAAATTTATTAATAACATGGTAAAATAGTTAATATCACATGATGGCCACATATAAAGTTGCTGAAAAAAACAATTACCCCATAACATGCAGTTTTTGGCCTCTTGATAATGCTTGAGCTTAGAAAAAATAAACTAATCACATAATTGCTCTCACATTATACAGTTGTTCCCACATAAAGTAGTTGGCACTCAACTAACTAATCAGGTATGATTACAACCGCAGTATTTGTGAACACTTAAAAATAAATCTTCCTATAAATCTTAGGAAATGAAAGGCAATATGATTGTACGGAAGAAAATAAGGTGTAATGAACCTTCATGAAAAGCAGCAAGTCTGAAAGTTAATGTTTGGATTCAGGATAGAGTATTATAAACAATGGATACTTTTAAAATTCAATGCTAAGCTGAATTAAAGACCTGTTAAATAAAGAAACTGATCAAAAGAACTGAAATAGAACTATATCAGGTGTTTGACCATAAAGAAACAGAAAGAAATGCAAAAGTATTTATTTTAAACATCTCCTTCTACTCAATATGAAATTATCTGTTTTATTTTTTGGACTACTTAACTTTTTTCAGTTTTGGATCTTCTTTCTTAAATGTAGATGTATCTGAAAATAAATAATATTTAAGGTAAACAAAAAAATCTGACATTTTTGTAAGGTAAATAGAATGGATTGTCTACAATCATTGTTATCAAATTTGGAAACAAAATATATCAGCATATTTTGAATCCCCAGACTCTAGTATTTCTGATATTTTGACTGAAATTTTTAATTGAATTCTAATCAAGTATATTGATAGTTACCACCCCTAAGTCATTCCACATAGTAAGCTGAAGAAAATGTAAGTTTCCTAATAGTAACACAAAGATCAAAACGCTATTGATAGTTCTAGTATCTACTCTACAGACTTTACCATGATACATTAACACTTTGTATCTCTGTCTTTCTGGTTCATTCTATATTTTCATCCACAGAAATTATAGGCTACTCGTAGAAAAAATCTGTTTTACCAAAGCTTATGTGTGAATGAAAACTGTGGAAATTGGTAACTGACTCCTCTCCTTGCAGACCCTCACAGCCCTCATCAAATTCCATTTGTCCTTGAGGTTCCCTGTAACTTATTATAATGTGACTAATTTGAATGCATAGGGTCTGGTGCATACGTTAACCAAGATTTTTCTGAATGTACTAGTATTTCTAAAGAGGTAGAGTTTTTAAATAACTGCACATGGAAAGCATTTATTTAATTTAAATTTTTACATAAATTGTAGCAGACTACCACCTTGTTTCAGAAGGAACTTAAAAGCACTACTACCTTTACGTACCTGCATATCAATTACTAGCAGCTATCCAATGGACCCACGTTAAGGTTCAATCAGCATCAAAATACCAAGATCTTACTAATTTGTGCCTAGGCATTTGTAAGTTTTCAAAATCCAGGAAATTAAGGCAAAATATAATAAAAGAAATTAAGAAACGCAGAGGTAAAATCTGAGCCATTATAAGCTTTTTAAAATTTTCCTTTATGAGTATTATGCAAAGTACTCTCAAGCATACTTAATATTTCAATCCAAAGGAATATGACACAGTCATGGGGAGTATGGTGAGTAATTTTAATGTGAGTAATTTGCCTTGTATAACATACTAAGTCGTGGCTGTAAGAAAACACATTAGGTTTGTGCATAATACTTATATATGTTCCCCCTGTAAGTCTCATGAAAAGGAAAAACAAACAAACAAAAGGAACTGTATGGCATTCCACACATAGCAAAAACTAGAGTCCTAGACAGAAAAATTTGGTAAAGTCTGCAAAAACTATGACAGTTCACTTGTTTACAGGACTGAAAGACAGAGCAACATTATTTAAAAATCTGTCATAACAAAATTAATACTTAGATTTTCACCTTTATTTAAATCTACACAGTGTGTAGCATAATCAATGTCAATTGCAGTAACAGCAGTAAGAACTTTCTCCAATCTCTTATGAAATATTTTATCACTATTGCATTACATAATCAACCTAAGTCTTACGTAGGTGAAAAGAGATTTAATGTACTTTCTGGTGAATAAAAGTGAGTGGTTTACACACTTCTGTGTCTGAGCTAAAACAGGAAAGTTTATTGTCTTTTATTTTTTATTTACCTCAATGCAACTGCAAATAAGCAAACAGTATAAAAGAGCATAGAAGAACAATGACTTTTTTTTTCTTTTCCAGAGGGGAAAAAAATAGGTTATAGGATTATTAGTCTGATCTTCATTAACATACCGTGCAGACTGATAGAATGAATGATTCTTTTTCATCTGAAATCATGACTTTATTTGTTTTACATACATTGTCTAAAGTGCTCTGACTTCAGACATAATGTGAAACTCTTCAGTTTACCAACAGTGGTTTCAATTGGTTCTGTTTAACAGAATTATCCCATTTTAGGTTCTAACTACCCATATGAAAAGATCATAATAAAATGTAAGGATTAAATTATTCTGCTGGAATTAAATCAGAAGGCTGATTTGGAGGCTAGGTAATGTCAAACTTCCAAGCTCCCTCTTTCAGCTCTTCAAAATGTTTAATAATCAACTCAGAGTTATGACTTTTAAAAAAACTTTTTAAAATGTCTTTGATGTATGTTGGATTATATGTAGTTTGCAAAGCAGTAAATTGGGGGGGTTTATTTACTTATAGACTTGAGTTGCTAGAAAATATTTAATATAATTAAACAATTTAAACCATTTTGTAGCTATTCATATTCTCTTTACAGTGAAAGAGAGGTCTTCTAAAGTGCTTCTGTGATATATGTTCACTCTGGGGTTGCCATTCTCTAGAAAACCCCAACTCCCACAGATGTAGAGGCACAGAGTTTACCAAAATGAGTTTATGCAAGTTCATTTTTTAAATGAATTAATGTAACTTATGTTTCTGAAGCTGTCTTAAAAAATCACAGGGAAAGATTTTCAGAGTGAGCAACTTTATAACATTTGGACTTGATGATCTGAAAGGTCTTTTCCAACTATAGCAATTTTGTGATTCTATAATTTCTGAGAGAAGGAGACACTTGGTTATCTAATGAAACTTCCTGTGTAACAGGACCAGCACACTTTCCAGAATCAGTCCTTTTTCAGAGCCAGTACACACTTTTTTTTTCTAAGGAAGGGACAAACAATGATTAATACCCCTTCTCCCTCTTATTTTGCCTTTGTCTGTTAATTTGGAAGACTCTTTACACTTTTGTTAAGTGGATCCCACCTCTTCTAAGCAGTTCTTTATCCTCAGAGAGATCCATGGTTGTAAAAGCCAACCTGTTTCCAACATCAGTTCAACAGATATTGATCCACAGAATCTGTTCACTCCTCCTCAAGCCTTTCCACCTCACTGGCAGGATCAAAGAAAAAAACCCACATGGTCCCCTACAACCTTGACCATTTATCCCATGTGTCAGAGAGAGGGACAGGAAAACTTCCGACTTTCCCTTGGAAGCATAAGCACTGGATTTGAAACTTTATTGTATTTTATTTCATGTTTTGTATAAAAAGAAGAATAAATCCTGAGATATGGACGCAGAAAACTATTTCTTCAAATTTCAGCAAGCATAGTCTTTTTTGATACTGTTTTAAATCTCATGCTTTGCTCACTACTCTCACACACACCTGGGATACTTTGTAGGCTTTTGGTTCGCCCCACAACTTCAATAATAACTTGGAATAAAACTTTATTCCAATAAACTTGGAATAAAAAGGCCCTAAAATAAAGTTTGCATTGCTGAGTAGGTACTCCAGTGAGAAGGCTATTGTGCAAAAACTAGGTCTCTCTCATCTCATAAAGGCACTGTAGAAGCAAGCTTGACAATTTCTGTATCTGCACATTAGGTGCAATTGGAAAGTACATGTTGGAACTTCTTAATATATTTATTTAACAATTAATTGATTCTACTCAGGTTGAATCTTTAGGGCACATCTTCAGCTTGGGTGGGCTAGATCTTAGCCCAGTTCTTCACAGGTGTCACTGTTTTGCCAGCTGGAGTGTCTAACCTTGCCAATACAATTCAATTTATTTGCATCCAAATACATTACTTCCCTTTTGGCTATATTGAAACAGATATTGTGTGATTATGTTCAGCTTCTCAAATCATCCAGAGAACTTTGTAGAGTAACACAAATACAAATACAAAATTATTTACTACTCTGTCACCTTTCAAGCCATCTACAAATTTTATCAGTAAGGATTTTATGATTGCTTTTTGGTCATTGGTAAAAGTACTCCACAGCATGGAGCCAAGAGCTTTTCTGAATAAGACGTTACTGAAAAGAAGAGCTCCAATATTTGTAATTTGTGGACAATTTCAAAAATAATAGTACTAAAGAGATGGGGTTTTTTGCATGGAATATTTTTTTAAATGAACAAATATTTTAAAAATTTTATCTATTACATAAAATTCTATGTATAATCTAAATTAAATTATTGAAACAATGAAATTACTAAGCAATGAATCTAAATATTTAATTTTTGAATTATTGCCATGCATTTGTAGTTCTCCAGACAGTGCTTTCCATAGATTGTGTTTATGTTAAATTAGAAAACAAGAATGGGAAAGAGTACAATAAGGCAAAAATCTAAAGTATTAATTTAGGTCTCATAAGAATTAAGGATTTCACTTCTGGGTTTGCATTTTCTTGAAATGGAAAACATATGAGATTTGAACAGATAAAAATATTTTGAATGGGATATCACAGTTCATTTATAATACATGTACTGACACCTTCATAAAGAAGCTTAGAATTTAAAAATCTCAAATGCCTCTTTCTTCAACAGCAAAATAAAAAAATATGAATTATATACTCTATTAACAAGGCAGAAGGCACATACAAACTTGCCTTTACTTTAGTTAGACAGATTTTATATAGGAAAGCAGATACTTAACCTCTCCAAAATTGTGAGTTCATAGGTAGACAGCTAAGTGTGAAGAAGTATGAAACATTAAAAATATTTTTTTATGATAATTTGTCACGAACACATCACTTATTTATTTCTAACAAGTAAAATGAATAGATCTTAAAAATATATAGAGAACTTGGTGAAACTCTAGTAGCATTTATCAAAATTTTGCATTATGCATTATTTCTCTTTGAGTTAAAGTGTTTTCTTCCTAGGACCTTTAACGGCTTTACTCCACATGCAGTTATGAACCTCAAGGTGGGAAAAAAACACTTCTTTTTTTTACTACTTCTAAAATTTTTTGTGAGCACCATATTTTCAGTTTTGCCATTAACTAAACATACAGGCTATTATCCCTATCTAAAAATTAGGGAGGATTAGTTTTCTTTGCTTTAATCTGTATAAAACTAATCCCTATCAACTACTGTACGTAATACAAAGTAAGAAATAAGAAAAGATCTATTTACTTCCTGTAATTATCCATCTGGTGGTAAAATTCTACTGTTTTATATTTCTAATATAAAAATAGTTTGGGTGTGACAAAAGTCTCAGTATTGTCATCACTTTTTCACGCCTTTATATGTATTTGATTTCATTTAAAATAGTTAAACTGTTATCCGACAAATGCAAAATATTTTTTTTTCTTTCCCTTCCTACTCAGTTATGTTTAAGGCCACATTTCGGTCACCTGAATCTGGCTTAGAAAATGCGCACCAGTGAAAGTCCTATTTTAGAGAAATCTTTATATTTAGCCGTCTGTCAAGGCACAGTTGTCTGTCACAAGGCAAGCTATCAGCTTTTTCACCAGCACCTGTACATTACCTTATGATGATGTGTGCTTAATACTTGACATTTCTTCTTACATAAACATTATACTTTTCTAAAAGCAGAATATTATAGATGAGTCTATGTAGCTACTAGTCATAGTTATCTTATGCTTGGTTTTTGGAACATTCTGTCTCTGGAAACATTAAAATTCTGTAAAAATTCATAGAGATAAAATGTCATTCAACACAATCCCATGTAACTTTTAACAGATGGAATAATAGAGTTAAAATATTTTGTTGCCTTCTTAAGACAAATGTCACTTTTTTCTAAAAACTAAGTTCATCAAGATACATCAGTATGCATGTAATGACTCTTTTCACAAGTGTCAGTTTAGGTACATACTTAAACATTTGCAAAAGCTGGAAACAATGGACCCTTTAATTTCTTTTTCTAAGGATACCTAATCAGTAGATTTGTAAAACCAGAAATACAAGTTCTTCCATTATATTTATGCTAAACTTTTACGATTATATTGTTAAATGAATAAGCTTGTAATTTTGAAAGCAGTGTATGTATCAACTTAGTCATCTAATTAGGGCATGGAAACACTTCAACAAACTTTAAGGAATATTCAATAAAATCTCTTTTTAAAAAGCCTTCCTAGTTATCTGAGGTTGTGTTTGAGATTTCTTCTGTATCAGACTGCCTAAGATCTAAGAGAAACTGCTTTAAATAAAGTGAGCCAAACTCATTTCTAAACTGATTCATTCAAGACAGCCTGTCAATATTCTTAAATTTAATCAGATAACAGTACTTTGTACAGAAATGGCTGTACTTGAAAAGGTACAAGGTTCTTTTCACTTGTGGTCTCACAATTGCTCTGCAAATGCCAATTCAACACTAATGTTCATAGTATTTAGCCGGGAATTGCTAGGATGTCAGCAGCTCCCTCAGCCTTGTTTGAACATTTGAACTATTTGATAGGCAATTAAGGTTTTCCTCAGTAGCCTGTAGCTTTGGCTAAACCATGAAGTCTGTGTCAACTGATTTATTTTTTTTCTAATTCAACCTCCTCTCAGTTTCTTTATCCACATTGTCAGTGTTCTCCCCTCTGCAAAAATCCTCACTGACATCTGTGGCAAACGGACCCGTTATTTTTGAAATGTCTTTTTAAGTCGGCTAAAAAGAACTACGACTCCCATGAATCATCGGGGAGTCTTTCAGAAACAGGAAATCGGAAGACGAAAACTGTGTTATCAGACGCAGCAGGCTATAAAAGCTCAAAAGAAAACAAAGCCTTCTCTTTTCCACTGCGCAACAGGGAGGAAGGCATCGCTCCTGCCAGGCCTCTTCACCCTCCTCCCCGCCCCGTCCTCGAGGTGGGGGGAGGAGGGGGAAAACTGCTGCAGTCACTCTAAGAAGAATCCGGAGAGCAAGGAGCTACTGGTAGAAGAGCAGACACAACCCCCATGCCACCGCTAGCAGCTTCTGGAACTGAGCCAAGTTCAAATGCCGAAAAGTTTGGAGCCAGAGGTGGGGGAGGGAAAGCTACTGTCTCACTGCTTAAAGGAGCCGACACCCTAAGAATCTGAGTGC
>JAVSBS010002203.1:37488-69560 GCA_033124195.1 Coracias cyanogaster
CAACCGCTACGCGTCTTGGAGCCCTGCTTCCCAGGGAGTGGCCAAACATCACCTGCTGATGGGAAGTAGAGAATAAATCTTTGTTTTCTTTCCCTTCCATGCACGGATTTGCTTGGCTTTGCTGCTATTATTATTAAACTGCTTTTGTTTCCCACCTTATTTTCTTCCCGTTTTTTTTGCTTTGCTGAGGAGGGAGAGGGGAAAAAGAGGGGGTGATAAAGCAGCTTGTTGGGCACCAGGTGTTCAGCCAAGTTTAACCCACCACATTATGGTATGTAAAATAATCCCCAAAAGGTAAAATTTATGTCTCTGCCTTGCTAGGTCTATGTCTCCTCTGTGAAATTTAAGACTGCAACAATTTTAATATTAGTTATAAATCCCTGAAAAGCATGCTTGATGATATAAACTTTGACAAACTGTTGTGGTTTTGACCCAGGTGGCAGCTGAGCACCACGTGATTGCTCATGGAGCCAAGCGCCACATGGCCCTCTCTTGAGCTAGCTCTCCACGTATACAAGTGGGCATGACACCAGTGCAGTACCAAATATTCCACTGGCTGGTTCAGTTGGCTATCCTGACTGTGGTCCATCCCAGCTTCTTTTGAAAACTAACCCTATTGCAGCTGAACCCAGGCCACAATGCTAACAATAACTGTATAAACACATTGCTAATGTGAGAAAAAATGATGTTTTACTAGCAACAAAATATGTAATTGTACTTGTAAATTTACATTCTTTATATGTATAGGGAAGTAATCTAGTAAATCATAATACATTTATTACATATTGGAAATGTTAGAGATTATGGCCATGACATTGACATTTTATGGCTATAGAGATAAATTTACATGAAGGCAGTTAAGACAAAAAAACCGTTCTAAATTACTGTCTTTGCTGATATTTTTGTAATTAATTAGAGAAGAAAGGGTTAACATTTCCTCAAAATTAATAGTAACACTGGGTGAATAACAAAGAAAATATTTTAAATTCTCTTAGAAGAATTCCATATAACAAAAACCATTAAATTCCCAGTTTATTTAACAAAATAAGTAGCATGTGATCAGTAAGATTGTACACAAGACTTCTGCTGTAGACTTAAATAATCTAACGCATTGCCAAGGTTTCTCTGTTAAGAAATAATTTTCCTTCCTCTTAGAGTCAAACATGAGAGCATGTCATGTACTTGGCATTCCATTTTTTTCCTTCTTGATGCTTCAATCCATGAAGTTGCAAAATTAATGTTTTGATTCAGTTTGTAAATCTTTTTTTCCCTGTAGCAAAATTTTGCCTTCTCCAGCGCTGTTTGCTGAGGCAATTTCCTAAAAGAGAAACAGATTTGTACAAGAGCTAAGGATGTACATTTGGAAAATTGTTTCTATGTTTTCCCATTTGAGATTTACCTCCTCCAAGTTAAAGCAATTGCTGTATTTATAACCTGAAATTCCCATTGCTAATTTCAATTTTTTTTTCCTATTGAATATATGGCACATTTATACAGATTTTTAAGCCTCAAGGCAACCTCTTGAAACACATTTATATCGAAGCTGTTAAGTCTGCAAAAGGCAGACAAACAGGTTTGGTTATCCTCTCCAGTTAAAAGATTATAATGATGTTAGCGCAAATTCTCATGTGGGTAAGAACAGAATGACACATTAGTGTCTGCACAAAATGTTTGGCTTCATGGCTTCTGTGATGTGGTTAGCTATCTTCTACCCCAGATTTTGCTAATGGAAAACAAAAACCTGGAATTTTGTGGCTGGGGGCTAAGTCTACCAGATGTTATGAGTGCAGCTGCTCCCTCTATCCCTTCTACCATTTTTTTTTTTTCCTTCAAAGTGAAAATATCAAAAGAGACTGAAGGACTGAAGACTTATCATGTCTCACACCGATGAGTGTCTGGAATACTAAAATAATACACAAACCCAAGGTAAAACTTTACATGGAGAGAATGCTGATCTGTTGGTGAGAAAGGTTTTAAGATTTGGGAACAAATGCAGTTCTTGGGTCTTGAAAAACAAATATTTTACTCTAGAACTAACAGAGCAACACACCTTCTAGGGGCTACCTAGGTTAGATGGGCTTCATCTCATCCCTATGCAAAAAGATTTCTGTTCTCTGTCACCTCAGAGACTTGACCATGGGTGAATCAACTTCCTGCCCTATGCATGTCCTGGAAAATTGCATAGTCTTTCAGGGTGTGTTTGTGCTGCCAGACATCCACTTCCAGGTTCTACAAGCCTGATTGTGCTCAAAAGATTTTAGAGACAAAGCTGTCTCCTTCCTCCTCCAAACGTCCCCTCCCAACACAAATTGAAGCAGTTATATCAAAGAAAAACAAGCAGCTTTCCTCCTTCCTGCCAAGCCTCCAATCTTTTAACAACATGTATTGGACTTCGAAAGTAAACTGGGAACAGGCATATTAAATACTTCTACCATCTGTCACAAAGTATTTGCAACAGATCTGCATATCTTGTGCTGCCATAACAGTGGTAACGAATGCCTTAGCTTTTAGAAGTAAATAAGAAAAAAATATCAATATCATGTAAACTGAGTGGCACTTTTTTCCTGACTTTTTCACTTTTTTACAGACTTGTAAGCAAATATTTGCATTTCATAGTACATTGCTAAGAAAGTAAAAGTGAAGCAATTTACCTATGCATTAGCACACTGTTTTAGTATTTGAGTATCGAACTTAGAATTATTTTGTTTAATTCAGTGACTTGGAGTGAATGAATTATCATTCAATAGCCACAGGAAAGAAAAAGAAAGAAAAAAACAGACTTCAAAGTATGTAATGAGTGCAAACCAATATAACTAATAGGACATGACTGGTTTTCACAGTAAATACATTAAGTCATGGCCCTGTGTGAACTTTTATATCTACAGATAGGAAACAGAGCATGTAAGGCTTCTTCTCCAGAGAGAAAAACAGAAACAAGAAGAAAATGAATTGATATTCTGATTTCCACAGTAGGGAATACATAGGTTAGTTTTTCCATTGACTACCTGAGCACACTGAATAAGTGATACACAATCTGCAAGGTATTGTTTGTGTCATCCCCTAAATGACTTCTGGATAGTTCACTGTATCTCCAACTACAATCTTGCTTTGACATGCACTGAATTAATATCTGAATGAAAAATATTGCTGAAATCAACACTGCATATTCCACAGCTTGCAGGGACATTATAAAGTGTTCGGTATAATATTCACATGTGTTTGTTCTACTGCTTTATGTTTTCACAGCTTATTTAGCAAATACAAATGTGATAACTGCTCAAGAGTGTAAAATGCCTGTGAACAGAACCACATTTTTAATTAAAACTTTCCACAGTTCTTTGCAACAATAAGTAATGATGCCCACCTCTTGACATCCAGTTTCCTATGTCTTGGTGGCTTACCTAGTTAACATTTCTGTCATGGATAAATATGTAAAATATTGTAGTTCTTGTGTCTGAATCATTTATTTTTTAGGGAAATAGTTGTTCTCTGCTTTCAGAAGTCCTGAAAACTTAAAAAAAAAAAAGTTTCTACTTCTACTTTTATGTAAGATGCATCTAAGAAGATTATCCATCCTTATTCACCAAGATAATTATTAACCCTACATCTTCACAGAATCACTATGGTTGGAAAAGACCTTAAAGATAATCAAGTCCAACCACTATCTATCTCTGTTAGGCCCCCTTCAGTACCCTATCTAGACAGCTTTTAAATACACCCAGGGATGACAATTGAATGACTTTCCTGGCCTGTTCCAGTCTTTGATAACCCTTTTGGTATAGAGTTTTTTCTAATGTCTAACCTAAACCTCCCCTAATGTAACTTGACGTCATTTCCGCTTGTCCTATCAGTTGTGACTTGTGAGAAGAGACCAACACTCCCTACAACCTCCTTTCTGGTAGTTGTAAAGAGTGATAAGGTCTCCCCCTCAGCCTCCTTTTCTTTAGACTAAACAACTCCAAGTCCCTCAGCTGCTCCTCATAAGGCTTATTCTTGAGACCCTTCACCAGCTTCATTGCACTTCTCTGGACCCGTTCCAGCACCTCTGTGTCTTTCTTATACTGTGGTGCCTAAAACTGAACACAGTACTCAAGCTGTGGCCTCACCAGTGCCAAGTACAGTAGGACAATCACTTCTTTAGTCCTGCTGGCTACATTATTCCTGATACAAGGCAGGATGTTGTTGTCCTTCTTGGACACCTGGACACACTACTGACTGATGTTCAGCCAGCTGTCGATCAATACAGCAAGATCCCTTTCTGCCAAGCAGCTTTCCAGCCAGTCCTCCCCAAGCCTGCAGAGTTGCATGGGGTGCTTGTGGTCCAAGTGCAGGACTTGGCACTTGGCCTTGTTGAAGCCCACATGATTGGCCTAGTCCATTGATCAGCCTGTCCAGGTCCCTCTGAAGAGTCTTCCTACCCTGAAGCAGATCAACACTCTCACCTAACTTGGTGTCATCTTCAAACTTACTGAGAATGCTCTCAATCTACTCATCAAGGTAATTGATAAAGAGATCAAACAGGAGCAGCCCCAGCACTGAGCCCTGGGGAACATCACTTGTGACCAGCCACCAACTAGATTTAACTCCATTGACCACCACTCTCTGGTCCAGGCCATCAGCCAGTGTTTGATCCAGAGGAGTGTAAGCCTATCTAGGCCTAGGGCAGGCAGTTTTTTCATGACAGTGTTGTAGAAAACAGTACCAAAGGCTTTGCTGAAGTCAAGGTAAACCACTACCACAGTCTTTTCACTTTCAAAGTGGATCACTTTGTCATAAAAGGAGATGTAGTTCATCAAGAAGGACCTGCCTTTGATGAACCCATATTTACTGCCCCTGATCTCCTGGTTGTTCTGTAAATGGTGTGTTACGGCACTCAAGATGACTTGTTCCATGACCTTCCCATCAGTGATAAGGGTAAATATGGAGATTTTGCTAAATAGTTACAGATACAAATCACCCTTATGGGAGGAAGTGCAAATAAAAACATAAAAGGCATTTTTCATTAAATATTGCATTTTAAAGTTACTTTGATAGCTTATGCTTTTGGGATTTTAAGAGACATTCATAAATTATTCCCTTCATTCTTAGTCTCTGTTGCTAAATACTGAAAAATAGATGAAAATGAGAGGAAGAAAAAAAGATTACACTATCTTGTAGAACAGTTCAGGGATGTCAGTGAGTTGATAGCCATGTTAGAAGAGCAGTGTCAGTTCGCTGGGAACTTCACTTATATAATGAAAAATGTACTCTTTCTGCAGTAGCCGGGCTTTGTGTGGATGGGACAAACAGAGGTGATGACCTTTTCAAACTATAATCTGTGCTTTTTGTTAAATTACTGTTTTTAAAGGTATCAATTTTTAATGCCATGGGAGGAAATAGACAGAGAATTACTTCAATTATTTATCGTCTATCATTTTGATGTGAATGATTTAAGTATATTTAATCTTGTTTTCTGTAAAGAGCATGTACTAAACAGCCTCTTAGGAAATATACCATATACAGTTTCAGTGGTTTTTGTTTATTTAGCAAAAAGATGAGATAAATATATTATAGGGGGTATTGTTGTGTCTGTGTACACAAAAACATCCCTCTCTCCTCACACAAAGCTGAGTGAGAGGTGCTGTGGATTTTTTATTTTTAATAAAAATCTTATTTATGGACTCAAGAATGCATTGTCTCCCCAGCTCTCTATTCCATTCCCTCTGTAGCATCCCCTTGAATTCAACCACATACAATCTACTACTATATGTAGTAGCCTTGATTTTGGTCATTTTTAGCTCATGTATAGGATGTCTGTAGAAATGAAACATAACATCCATCCCTTCACCTACTTTCTGATCTAAGTATGTCCTTATCTACTTTCCATATCAACTGTCATGATTTTTATTATTGGCATTGTCATTGCACCTGACTGTCCCGCTAGAGTGGAAGACCATTGTGCTAGGGTGAGTATAGACACATAGGAAGACTGTGAAATCAAACTTCTGCTGAATTTACTGCTGAAGTTTGGATTAATTATTAATTAATTATTAATTTGAGTAACCAATACAGGACTAGCAAATCTAATATTGGGATTCTACAAAAAAATACTTTATTTTTCCTCCTGTGACTAAAGGTTTACCTATTTCTAATTTCTATGATTTCTCTCAGAAAATAAGATGTGTGCTATACATTTACATCACTCCTAAATATAACTGCTTCATGACAAGTTTATTACTCTCTTAGCAGATCTGAGGAACTTGAATTAATCATTTACAATATTTAGCAGACAAGTTCAAATGTTAAATCCATATTTTGTTTCAATTCACATAGGATATTTTTCTCTTCTCAGGCACTGGCTATGGTGTAGCATTTGTGAAATCAATATATTTGTATATAAAATTTTTATTGATTCAATATTTCCATTTCCCTATTATTCTCTTAGAAGAGGAACATGAGAAGCTACTGATAAATGTTTTGTATTTTGTTTTGTGTTTTACAAAATTTTTTTAGCAATCTTATCCCAATAAAACAATAATTATGATACAAAATTACACAATTTTTATTTGTCATGGAAGCTACTTCAAGTTACTAGATTTTAAATTAAATGTCGTATATATCTAATATAATGCCTGCATATCACTTTTTTAATTTATAATGTATTCAAAGGAAAATCATGCAGAGAACTGAAGCCAGAACTGGAAACTATATTAATCATATGCAGTTTAGAAATAACTGTGGAAGTGTCTGGTTTCCAAACAAGGTGTCTGCACAATGCAGTATCTCATAGGAATGGCGCTCAAATCAATGCACAGACTCAATATGAGCAATAAAAGTCTACAGGATAATGAACCCCAAACATTTAAAACTCCTGAGATTATTTTAGAGAATTTATACAGAATAAAAATTTTATTTTTCTTGTTTGTTTTCTATTTTTTAGTCATTTTTTTTTTCTCTGGGGGTGAAGGTAGAGGAATCAGGAATGAATAGTGAAGTTGAGCCTGGGAAAAAAAAAGGAGCTGGGGGAAAGGTGGTGTTAGCTTTTTGCTTTGTTTCTCACTATCAAAATCTGTTTTAATTGGCAATAAATAAAACTGTATTTTTTTAGGTTGAATCTGTTTTGCCCATGATGGTAGTTAATAAGTTATCTCCCTGTTTTTATCTCATTTCATGAACTTTCTTATCTTATTTTCTCTCTCTGTCCTATTGAGGGGGAGTGCGAGAGCAGCTGGGTGGGCTGCTGTCAGCTGACAAAGTCATCATATCACAGCAATGTAACAATAGATTTTTTCATTCCAAATTTTCATTTGATGCTATTTTAAAATCGTTAAAATATAAATAAACAGGTCTACTAGCACTGCTTGCTAGTGAGGAGAGAAGAATGAAAAGGAAAGATGCCAGGAATGGTTGACTTTCTCAGTCTGGCAACAGTCTAGAAAACAGAGAGAGAGATAGCTCAACTTAAAATGTAGATTTCTTGTTGATGATTTTCATTTCTTTAACACTCATTACCTCCATTTTTTTTCCCAGAAGAGCTATTTTTGTAATGCTGCCTGCATGTCATAAAACGTTAGAGTAGATATATTTGTTCCGCTTTACAGCATTATTACACTTTGCCATGAACGAACTCACAGCATTGGCAGAGTGCCTTAAAGCAAAGACAGAAAAAAATCCCTCTCTGTTTTTTTTTACAACACAAAGTTCTTAGTGAGATCAGTGAGCAGGGGAAGACCTCCAGACTGAGTTTGGGAAGAGCAATCCCTGTACTAGGTAATGAGCTTCACCTTGCAGTGATGGTTGTTTCCTGGGTAGATGTCACTATAAGATTCCCACCACATTAGAGCCCCAAAGAAAACCTGCTGCCATTGGTAGAAATGCAGAGAGGGCAGACATGGTTGCCTTTCTATTAGTGAAAATTTCTTACATTTCATTAGATGGTGAACTTTTATACATGAAGAAATTCTGGAAAGATTTAGCAGTGCCAGCAAGGAAATGTGTGAGTGATTTGAAGAAATTATGAGACATGAAGCAGAGATCCTATGAGGAAAACGTATTAAACTTCCTTTTGTGTTACCTGGCCATCTATACATACTGCAAAGATGTTGACTTTGCTGTTATTAATACTTGGATTATTGCATAAATTTATGGTGGACTGCATGCATGGAAGTAGAATTAAAGTTTTTTGGAAAATGAAAGGAATTTTATACAATTCTTCCGGCCTGTACCAAATCATACATATATATATATTTAGCCTAAATCTTTTCAATAATTCACTCTGTTCTGCATGCTGCAGTCTAAATTCCTACAGGTAGAAGCAGCACAGAAATTCTGGATTCAGTAAAGTCCCCTGTAGTGCAGGCTACCATCTGGGCCACACTGGGATATGAGTAGTTTTGCAGAATACTTAACAGTGGGAGATTACTTACTTGAATGGTAATTGCAGAATATAAGGCAAAGACGCTGGTTAGTCTAAATTACTGACGTAGAGATCTTATTTTTTCACCAAAAAATGGTCCAATGACAGAGGATCTGTGGATAGGATATACAGCTGAATAAGGCTGAAGAAAATGGAAAAAGATCACGTCTTCGCAATATGTTATGCTGTCATAAAAATTATATTAGTAATGTGCCTGACATATTGATGTTTTACAGCTGAATGCCATTTTTAACTAGAGCTAGCTAAACAGATGCCCTGTGAAATCTATATTTTCATTTTGAAGCTTCCTATGTATTTCTTCTTTTTTTTTAAACCCTCTATAATTCATACTAGTATTTCTAAAGTGCTTTATTTCTTTATATCTCCAGAGATAAAGCTTTTTAAATTGTGTTCTTTTACATATTTAGAAACAGTCAAAATCCCCAAAGCAGGAAGAAATTGAGACTAGAATTTAACCATAGTCTATAATCTTTGTAAGTATCAGCATTGCCATCTAAAGAAATAGTTATTGAAATGTTATTTCTGCAGTAATTCACACTTTTATTTTAGAGAAGTTTAGAATTTTTTATTGTGTAAAAGTTAGTTTGGTTTTCTGTTTACAAGAAGGCTTCTTTGCTTTTATTCTACTACACCTATTCAAGACAAAATCTCTTTTACTAAACCTTATTTCAAACTATGTAAACATCACCTTAACAAGAGCTAAATTATATTTCCAGTTAATTCTTGTCCTGAATTTCCCATCAGAAATTTAACAAATGCGGTGGTGGAGGCATAAAATTAGAAGATAAGACAGCATTTTTGCTTGCCATATCTGATCAATACACATGAGAATAAACTACATGAGAAATTTACTTCTCTGCTGTAGAGAAAAGATTCTGTGCTATGAGTACAGCTTCGTAAAACTGAAACTTTTCCTCATAAACATATTTAAAACTTGCTTATACATAAACTTGTGTGAGTTGTGTTAATATAGATTAGGTATTTTTTTAAACTTTGAATTTTTTTTTTCTAGTTAGTTAAAACCAATCTTTAACAGCCTAAAATTGAACTGAAATATAACTTCTCTGTATGTAAATTGCTGTATGTTAGCATGTCATAATATTAAAATGACATAGCCTACTTGACATTATCAAAAAGAGAGAGACAAGCTTGTGGCTATCTTTAGTACAAACTTTATTTTGATCTACCATGGCTAAAATGTTTAAAAGTATGTGCACTCAAGTTCAGCTATTACATATACACAAATTTAAACAAATCCAGTCATTTAAATCACCGTAATAGCTGTTTTGACACTGTCCCTTAAAAGCTATGTAAAAGTACTCAAAATCCTCAGTCCTTGCTCCAAAGAAATGCCAAAATCCTAAAAACCACATACATCTCTTTATAAGTAGTGCAGATCCGGCAACTTTACACAACTTAGGCTGTGTGAAAGGATCTGTGAATTATCCAGCTGGGAATAAACACCAAAGAGCAGAGAGAGCCAGGAGCTCCTCTGACAACCCAGCCCAGCCTGGGAGTCTTCATCAGTCAGCATCCTTCCAGTGCTTCACATTCTTGGCTTGAGTACTGTATCCAGACAGGGCTATCTATGCTGATGATGCTATGCTGCACAACTATGAGCTGTTACCCTGAGTGGTACAGGTCTGGGACTCCACAAGAGGCTGGAGCTTGTCCTACCTCCACCTTCCAACCACTCTGCTCTGATGAGGACAGCTCTGGTCTCTGTGATGCCATCGCAAAACCACAGGAATATCATTTTTGCAGTCACATTCATGTACAGAAATTTTCCCTGTGTGATATTTTTTAATGTGCTTTGGAGGTTTTTTTGTTGTTTTTCTTGGATGTTTTTTTTAAGGTTTTATGGGAGTGTGTACATTAAATTGTTCGGAATCAAAAATCCAAAGGTTAAATATGTGGGCTTTCATCTACTTTCTCAAGATTGGCTTCTGTTTTGTGAGACTTGTATATGACTTTGTTTTTTTGCTTACAACCTTAAGATGATGTTCTGAAAGGAGAGGAAGATCTGAATGTAAGATTCTGCTCTTTTTTTCTTGTTAAGCTATGATAAAGACAATTACAGTTGTAGGTTCTTTTAAGCAATCATGAATGATGCATTTATGAGTAATACAAGTACATGCTAGGAAGAAATGACATTGATTTTACTGCAAAGCTACTGGATTCAGAGGCTAATTACTCTCCTGTAGAAAGAACTAGGTAACACATTCTTTAAAACATAACACTTCTCTATTGTAAAATACATAATGCAATTAAAAATCATGGAAAGCACAGTATACTGTATAATATCAGACGGGAGTACAGTTTTTAAATTTCATTTCAGTCTGACAATTGTTAAGACAAATATACACTCTTTATTGTACCTGAAAATATTATTTTTCTTTACCTCAGAAAAGAGATGGTTAGAAAAATGTTCTAAAAATATGTTTGCAGAAGACCATTTGCTTTACTAAACATGAACAAAGAGATGTTAATAAAAAAATAAACAGTCTTAGGAATAACACTACCATATTCAGTTCTTAGGAAGAAACTGAGTCCAAAGTTCTGCATGCAGCAAAAAGTTTTCATGATAAACCTGTCCTATTTCTGGAAGTCAATTGCAGTGATGGTAGCTGTTATGTAGTCAGGAAAATATTATCCTTTAAAATCTGTTTGCATATTAGGATTTTAGCTCTGAATATTTTTTTTTTGTTAATTTCTTTTTTGTAGCTTTTTTCTGCCCTTCCCCTCTCTGTCTCTGCACAATTAGCTGTGTTTCTCTGCTATCTGTGTTCCTGTTGTTCCTTGGCTATCTGCACTTGTTTTTTCTTTACTTTCTTCATCTTCTAATTTCTGTCCTTGTCTTCATCTATTTCCTACATTAGCTAACAAAGAATAACATGGCTTTTAATTAGTTAGCATTACTGTTAATGATATAAAGCCTGTACTTATCATTTATTTCATTTTAGGTGATATCCTTTCCTTAAGAAGGCCATAGCACAATTAAGGAGCAGCATGTTTTCCTTTTTTTCTAGTTTAACATTATTGTTCTTTCAAGCTATGATAGGTGCTGAATACTAATGAAGTAACAGCCAGTCTAGCAAAAGGCATTGGAAGGTCGTTAGTCTGAGCACCACACACCTGATTTAGGTTTTCAGGTGCCAGATGAATCATGCTGCTTGTAAATATTTGGGATATCCCCAAGTACCAGGTTTTTCAGCTCAGGACTACATGTGGGGTTTTTTCCTAGCACAATTTATATGCAAAAAGTGTATTATATAACTTACCAGACAGAAATTGAGCATAAATGTAGCATAAGTTATTCATGAATAGAAGTTGTAAGATTGTTGACAAAAGTGGATCTATTCTTTTTACAGTTGTCATCCATATGGATGCATTTCAGCCTAATTGTAATTATATAGTACTATGTTACCCGTGTAAGAGCAGGACAGATTAATCTTTCTGAGCTCAACTGATTCTATTTATTGAGGAAATATTACATATTAACTTGTTGTAAAGTAGCACCCATTTACTGTTGCTGCAGTTTGAGTAATTTCTTAAATTCCAGGAGGGAGTTTGCAAGAACTTTCCAAACAACTTCTTTTAACTGAGTTAGGCATAATGCTTGATCAGTAAAACAGTTTTGATGGCTTCAAATATGGTCTGTTTTCAAACAAAAGAAAAAGAAGGTTAAAAACCCCTAAAACATTCATATTATGAAAATATGAAATCAGAAAAATTTCCTGGTTTTGATGACCAAATGTAATAACATTATTGACTCCGAAGATACCACCTTAGGCCTTTAGAAAGAAGAAGTATACAAGCTAGCCCTACAACACAAAACCACTTTTGAAAACTGTAAGTAAATTTTCCAGCACTGACTACATGGAAAGTTTCATGTCCAATCCAAACTACGGAGCAGGATCCTTCTATTCAACCTAATTACTCATCAAAAGTTGAACCTGCAGACACAGTGAGACATGGGTTCTGGTTTGTCCCTTTATGCATGTTTTAGTATCACTTATAATCTCTATAAGGACATACATAGTTAATAAAGTTGTTTACTACAAACAAACCTTTCCAATAAATCCATATCCATTGAAAGATGTGTTAGAACAGCCGCAGGGTTTCTAGGGTCATACTTACGGAAATTAAATAAATGAATGCATTTTTAAAAGCATAATCATCTGTTTAAAAAACCCAACCTTTTTAAAAGACAAAATATTACCTTTCTCAATATTTACGTCTTATAACCATATGTAAATATTGTTGATTGTTAGCTAAATGTACAGAAAAAAATGGCTTAAAATACACTTAGGAAGAGTAAATACAGTACAATTTCATGCACTTTTGATCACTATCTACCTGTTACAAATGTGGGTAATTTAGAGCACTTGTATGTCATACTTTACTGTCGTAAAGTAGCCTATAGTTCAGTATATTATTCTATGTAAACATTTTAATTAAGAGAAGAAAGAAACCACAGTGGGTCTATTAAAGTCAACAACAGCATCCTCAAATTATGAGATGCATACAGCACTTTGCTGTAAATCATACAGCAATCTTTAGGAAATAGGAGGAATCAGATTAAAGAATAAATAAAATGACTACCAGTTCTTAAGTCAAAGAAAGTAGTCTTTGAACTACCTAATTAAAGAGTGCTCTTAATATTAAAAATCTACATAAAATAACAGCAACTCGGAGAGGTTTTGAGGATTTTCTATTACTGTCATTAAAAAAATAAATGAGGACAAAATATTTAGCACAATACAAAATCTATGAAATATTTTTGTGAGAGAGATTTATCTTAAATTCAACCCTGAGGCAAGCATGTGAGTCTGATTATATGCATGGATCAGTATACTTGTTATCTAGTAATATAAGATCCCGAATTTATCATGAGTTTCCTTGAATCAGAATACACTGAATTTCAACATAGGAAACAAAGGCCCTGAGCCAACCCATCTAAGTTTACTCATTTAACTAAAGGCCTAGTTAAGAGCCCTGTCATTTCAGTATCTCATAGAACCACAGAATCTCTCTTGTCACCGGGCAGATCTACTTTTGAGAGTTGGTTCAGTGTACCTAAGATCTGGACAGAAGTTGCCTACTTTCACTATGAAACAGAATTTAGGATCATAGCGCTCAACCTATTTGCAGACTTATTTGTAATAATTGCACACTTTTGGGTGGGGTAAATCTAACCTGCAATTAGACTTCAAACTGCAGATTAGAACAAGAATGGTGTAACTGAGGCCAAGATTTAAATATTGACTGTCTTACAGTATACATTAGTTCAGGTTAGTATTTAAGTCTGTATAGAAAGCCATAAAAGTGATAATGATCAGATCACAATTGAAATCTGGTTATTCGTGGAGAGATTTAGACCTGTTCTTCTGGTTCTTACTTAATTTTATTAGTGCTATATTTTGTTTAATTCAGAATGTGAAAGGGATTAAGTAAAATTCAGGAATAAAAATTTTCCCAAAATGCTGGCATTCAAAGTAAAAAGAATATACAGTAGACAAGATGAACTGGAAAGCCCAGCTTTATATATGAACCGTGAGAAAATGCATGGTTACTTTTAAAATGAATAGACTTTCATCCTTTCAAGTATGTACCTGAAATGAGAAAAAATTTCTGCATGGACAGATTTTTCCATTACAGGTTTCCTTGTATCTTCTTCCAAAAACATCCTTGGTCAGAGAGATGTGCAACACATCACACTGTGCAGTAGATCAGCTATTACTCTGATATGATGTGGTTCTATGTGTATCTGAATAACTATATCTCACAGGTTTTTCACTTTTGCAACATACATCACACACACACACAAAAAATAGGTGAGTTCTCTTCCATAAAATAGATAAGCTCTAGGTATTGTTATGAGCGTAGATAAGTATATTGAAAATAATACACATATAAGTGCTTTTCTGGGTCAGTGCCTCAAGGCATACTGCTACTATTATTGTTGTTATTAAAGACCTTACAAAAAGAACTTTTAAGCTTTGGGACCAAAACCACTTCAACCAAGGTGTTAAATATCTTCAAGTTTTAGGTAAAGTGCTTGACAAAATTTGAAAGGTCTAAATCAGGAAATTTGGGAAGTGAGACAGAGAAACCAACTATTAAATCCTTTGAAATATACTGCCTTGGGAGATAGTTTCATGAGGATAAAATGGAGGGAAATACTGAATAATAAGGATTTGTGCTGGCTAAATAGTAACATTTGAGCATATATGCTACCGCAATCTGCTGTGACACTGAACAGAGATTGTGAATCCCACAGGCTGTTAAGAACTCTTCATTAAAGCCATTATCTTTGTAGGGATTTTGTATAGCATCCAGAAGTTAATTTCTTTTTCCTTAGCAAATAATTTTTAAATTAGCCACATAGCATATACCCTTGTGCATAGTTCACCTTTGGGCTTAGTTAATGCAATAAACGTGAAATTTCTGGACCAAGCTGGTTTTGAGATAAGCAGTGGAAGTAGAGATAGAAAAAAACAAGTGTAACTTTTCTTATAGAGTTTCTGTGTTTAAGTACAAGTTTCTGGGCAAGAGACAGGAATTAGAAGAGAAAGTTCTGTGCCTTATCTATCATAGAAGATTAGAATGCATGAGGATCTGTTTGCTAGACCAGTGAATATTATCCTTCTAGTGAGACTTAAAACTTGTATCTCAACTGGTTACCAGACCTTAAGGTAATGTGTTTAAATGTTATAAAGAATTCTGCATTTACAGGGAAAAAAAAAAAAAGGAAAAAAAATTGTTCTTGGACTAAAACTACCATAGAGACATAATCAAAATGAGGTAGTATACAACTAAATGAAAAGATGTAAAAACTACTAGCTGAAAATAATACCTTATCACTCTAATATATAATATCTTACCATTTTTACCAGGATCTGGGATGCCACTTCCTGTTTTGGGGGGAAGATCATGTGAGAGGGATGATGATGATAGTGTTACTGAGGAAATTAATCCATACTATTTAGCTAGGAATGAGAGTTAGAAAATATGTATACATATATATATACACCCTCAGTGTGTAGTTTAAAAATGTAATAGGCAATTATTTCCAATCATGAAAATAATTTATATACTCCTTCATCCATATGACCAGTCTGATAGGCTGTCAATAGCAACATGATCTGCCCTTTTCTGATCAGTTATTTTCTGCATTGGTAGGACCTGAGGAAACTGTACATAGCTCTTGGGATAAAAAGCATATCTTGCCCACTCAACAATGAACTCTTTGGCCAATATATCAGTGTTGACAGTCTCTCAAGTATACCTGTGTGGACCTTTACCTAAAGCATGTCTAGCTGAAAGTTACAGGTAGGAAAGCTTTAGGATTTTTCACTTCAATTACATGGATGTTTTTCTAGAGTAAGGAGCGGATCACATTCTCATAGAAAGGGAGTAATAAGGCATACAATTAAACAATCTATCATACTACATCCTAAATAATCCATGTGTCTGGCTGCAGAGGTTGAGATAGATGCTCACTGCCCTGCTCCCTCCCTGGAGGAGACTTTCAGTGGACAGCATGGGTGAGGAAGTGACATCAGTCATGTCCTATACATGATGCTGAGAATGGATGAGTTGAGATGGTGACTGAGCCATTCCATCCACTGACATGAAGCAAACTACCAGCTCCTCAGTTCCAGGAAATTAAGAAAGTAGGAAAACTATACCTAAAAGTGTGCTTTTGAGAGGCAGCTTCTTTCCACACCATATGCCCAACATCCAAATCCAGAATTCAAATCTACCTTTAAATCAGCTTGCTTCTTTTTGAAGAGTATTCTGTACTTCAGATGTTTTTAAACAATGAACACCTACTTAAAGGCTTTACAACTGAGGCAGGATTTGCACTGACAGTAACACATTAGATAAGCTTAGCAGGTGAATTTCCACATTTCTGCTTTCTAGTTTCATGTTATCACCAGGACAACATCAGTAAGCACTCCTAGGTGAACATTCAGTATTTCCACTCCTATCTGATATACTGAGAGACTATGTAGATGTCTTGTTTTTGTAGTCTAAAATCTGCATCTAAAACTTTTCTTTGCTAGAATTAGTTGCTTAACACAAGGACAACTAAGTAATGCAAAAGAAAACATGGCAGCAAAACCAAGGAAATGCATTCTTTCTGAAGTGACTTATTTTCTCTCCCTGTTTTAAATTTTAATACATCCTTCAGCACACTTTTTGGATAAAATGCTGGTAACTGATTTTTACTTTGTTTTTCAAGCTGTAGGTGCTGAGGACGTGATTGTTGTTATTATTATTAAATATGTCAATTTATCTGCAAAACAATTTTGCTTTGCAATTTCAAAAGAACTTGTAGGAAATTTCACTCTGCTACTGGCTCATTGACAGCTTATAGCTTTGTGTTTTGCCTTGTCACATCTCTAACAGTAAAAATATACAGCACTCATACTAGCTTCATTCACAAGTTCAGGTACAGTCTCCAGGGGAAGGAGATCAGCTACTCAGCTAGTCAAATACTGCCATCGGCACAAAGTGTAACTGTGGAAAAGATGTTAAGGGGCTACTATCTTAAAGTGTTGTTCTTAAAGAGAGACAATTTTGTTCTGTTTTGCAGCTTATTTTATAAAATGCACATTTACAGAGAAACTTCCTTCTTTACTATCTTTTCCTAATCCCACTCTCTGTCAAATGCAGTCACAAAACCTTTTGTTATGAGTAAGTGTGAATCATTCTTCAAAAGTGAATTTAAGTTCTCAGATTCACAGCCTGGCTGAGGAGATATAGCTGTCATGCCTCCATTATACATTCAGCTTCATAGAAACTGAAATAGACATCCTTGTAACTGTTGCTCCATTTTCATGTTAAGTTTGACAATTCTAGTGTGTGTGTGTGTGTGAAAGTCTACAGGATATTTTTGCATTTAAAAAATCCCTGCAAATCAATGAAAGGCGTTCTGGACTACCTGCCATAAAACATCTGAAGTAGTCCAAAGCTTACTGTACTTGTTAACCAACTGCTGGTAAGACAAGACCCAGATAGTATATGACACCAAACATATTCACTTAGATGTCAGTATCTGGCCTTAGTTTTGCATCTAAATAAGACATGGGTGTAATTACCGTACATCTATTTGCATTGGTTAGTAAATGAAGTTGTTTTCCCCTAAACAGGAGAGTCAGTGGAATCACAGCTGGCATTTCTATTATTTAATTTTCTAATTCCAAAAGCAACCGATTAAAACTTAATGCAGTGGAGGTTTATAAGCTGCCATTAATCTCTATCTAAAGTTCTTTAATAGGACTATTAGTCTCAAAAAAACTACGAAACCAACAAAACAAGCCAAATCCCTCAAATCAAGAAACCAATCCCCCCCTGCAGTATATAATCAATTATCAATCAGGCTTTCTTTTGAATGGTATGAAGCATCCCTACACCTTTGAAAACAAAATTGAAGGGCCTGGGGGAAATACCCCTTTAATGGAATTAAAAAGCATATCCAAAATGAGTGGATATCATTTGGGAGGAAAATCTGTGTTTGCCTATGTTTTGTGTAGCTGCAGTAACGGGAATGCCAATTAACAATCACACTGCAAAAGTGACATTTCCATGAAGTATTTTTTTTGCAGCAATATATGCGGCGACAATAAAAATTCCAACGTGTAAAAGCTTCAGCTGTTTTGTAGAATTTTATGAAAGTGTGACATCGGCCTGGGCAAGCCAGAGAGATGGATGAAGAAGACTGCTATGCATTGTAAGTTTGCAAGAGAGCACATTCCCTTACTGCATTTCTTATGTTGTGATGAATAGTTCTAAATAATTTGCATAATATAAATTCCATTGCTTTTGGTGCTATTGAAAATGCACAGTAGACATGGTTTTAAACTTGCCTGTAATGAACTCACTACAGGGTTGAATTTGTTTGTTTATTTTATTTATTTACTGTTTCAAGGAAAAAATGGCATAAAAGCCCATTGCTTCCAGCTATTGAATTTATAAGATATCACTTGTAAAAATAAACTTTTCTCCTGAGCAAGAGTTAAAATTTAAAGCAAGATTGCGCATGTAAAATCTGTAAATATGAAACTATAAAAGAAGGTGTTATCTTTTAAAAAACTATTTTAAAAACTGCAAAAATAAATTATTTTTTTAAATGCATACATCCATTTTAAAAAGTTTCATAATAGAGGTTTCCATTAAGGATCTTATTCATTTGTTTGCTTCTGTTTCTGAAAAGTACACATTTGTCTGTGTGAACTTTAAAAATTAATACAGCCATACATAAGGAAAAATCAATGCTACTTGTCAGCATGCATACATTATGCCTGAGTTCAGTGTAGAATGAAAGACACTCTGTATGGGTTTGTGCACTATTTGAAATCTGAAGTCTTTCAAATACTTTGTAATTCAGACTACATTCCTGTATGAAATATTTATGTTGTATTTAAATATCTTTTAGCTTTTTTTTTTTTTTTTTTGCTAGCCTATAAGTGTGACATTCTATTTAAAAGCTGGGACATATTGATTTTTATTTCTATATGAACGTATGATTACATGTGGAAAACTCTCCATGTTTTCTGGTCAAAATTGAGTAGACATTATGTTCTACATAAAGTTAACCAGCTGCATAATTTTCTTATTTTATTCAGATAATATTACACCTAATCTTTGAATGTCCGTAACTGCATATGGCCATTTGTACAAGGCTAGACCTTGACTACAAGTAAGAATTCATTATGTAAAACATTTTTATTTCTTATGAAAGATGGTCTGTGGGAAGGTTACAACCTCTTTTTTTTTTGTTGAAATCCTATGTTTATTCCTAGTAGCATTTATTTTAAGATGTCTTGAAAATTGTAAGATTAAATGTTTTCAATTTCCTTTCACATTTTTTTATGTTCCTTCCTTCTTTCTTCCTCCCCCCCACTTTCCTGAAAGTGATTAAATTTCAATTCATGATGTTTCAGCTGTTGTATGAGATTTTTTGGGATCTTTTACCTAGAAAAACAACCAACCAACCAACCAACCAAAACACTAAAGTTCAAACAAAAAAATAAGACCCCCACCTTTTACTATTGTTCCTTACATGTGCCATTACTGAATCTTGTGAAAAGTCATGCACTAGCACAAATTCAAGAAAATGCTAGATAATTAAGAGAAATCACAAATAAAATAAATGATGTTAACGCTCCTGCAGTCACAAGTCTGATCTCTTTGCCCTCTAGTGGCAAACAATGCACTATGGATATGGACATTGCGTAATGGATAATGAATATCAGCAGAAGTTAGGTCCTTCCTAAAAGGCAGTGTCACAATGCTACATCACCAGAATCTACACAAAGGCTTTAGCTTCCTTGCCTCAGACACTACAAACATATGGGTTTTGGCAGCTTGCAAAATTCTTCTTCCAACCTGACAGAAACTAGCATTTTGCCTAGTAATTTGATTAGTGTGTGAATGTTATGGCAACTATATTCTACTTCTAGTGCACAAAGTGTGATGTTATTTTATTGGTTTGCTTAAGTGATAAACGACTCTTGAGTCCAATGATTGTTAATGAACTTATGATTGCTTCCACATAAACCATAAAAAATTCTTTAAAAATTACTCCTTTAGATCTCCAAGTCAAAAATATTCTACTTCAAATCGCCAAACATACCAACATAATTTTTCAATATCACTCACGTAAAATATGAGCTAGAGGAAGGGTTTTAATTTGTTTAGAAATGATACTGGAATATTTACAAAAATCCCTGGTTGGAAAGCATGTTCTTGGATGGCTTCAGAGTTTGCAACATTGAGAAATTTGGTAAAAACAGGAAGCTACAACAAGCCCAAGGTTTCAAAACAGCAGGACTCTGAGGAAGGACTATGAAGATCCACTGGCGTTGATCAGCAGAGCAAGCCAACATTGCTATTGGCACTTGTCTCATCAGCTCAGCAGGGTGGAATGCGCTAGAGAGGTAGTGGCAGCTGCTGCAGCGTGCCTAAGTTCCCTATTTCCTGAGTAGAAGGTCTTTCTTAAGAAACAGGAAAAAAAAACAGTATCACATAAGGTGTAGGACACTGTTAATGCTATAATGACATACCAGCGCAGTAATGGAAAAATTAGAAAACAAGAACCCCAAACTTTTCTGAAGTTTCAGAAAGTTTTATATTCACTCAAAATCAAAACTGTTTCTTACAATACTTCCAAATATGGCACTACCCTTGGGAGCTAACCTATTCCTCCCTTCTTGTAAAGATCCTTTCTTTGTGTGTAATAAACTGAAATGTGGCCTTCCCATCACCATTTTTTAATAAATTCCTCATCTTTACCTGAAGATGTTCTGTGTCTGGTCTTCTGACCTACCTCTCACCTTCTGACATAGCAAGTGGATTTAGAAATATAACTGAAGAATATTTTAAGTCTGAAGTAATGCTCAGGCTACTGTCTGATCCAAACTCCACAGGATACCATGCAATTCCTAGTTCCTGTGGTTGAGCAAAACCTTCCATCTTTCACTGTGAACAGCTCATTTAACACATTAGAAAGTATCTTCTTGCCTTGTAAAGTGCAGGAAAATAAAAGAAACAATTGAGGCACTACTACATCTGAAGGGTGTATTCAGCCTGTGTGGAGAGACCATTGGACTATTCATCTTGATCAGAAAATGAGATCGTTCCAGGAAAAGACACTGAGAACACCTTTATCTTCTCCCTCTAACAGTAAAAACAAGATAGGAACAGGTATGATCTTACAGCTATACGCATAGCTCAGGAACAGTGAATGTTGTCCTTGGCTGTGTCACTGACTTCCCCTGGGATCTTTTGTTTTGATGCATAAGGCTTCACTCATAATTAAAGGAACATTTGAGAATCTGTGCTGTGGACTTTCAGAGTCTCAGTTTCTTAATAGCAAAATGTCAATCTCAAAGACTCTCTGCTTTCTCCCGCATTATAATTTTATATTTAATATTAAAACAAGATGTTTTAGTGACTAAGATGATGTAATTATAATTTAGATCAACAAAACCAAGATCCACGTAAATCTTGGTTTTGGGTTTGTCTGAAGAGTGCAGGGAAGGAAAAATCCAAAAACCTAATGTATTTGAATCAGCTGAATCCTGGAGAGGGGTCCAAAATATTTTCTCTTTGTTTTATCTTTCACTTTTTCAAAGTGTGCAAACTGTTAGTTGTAATGTAAAATGTACCTTAACTTCTTAGGCTTTACAAAGCCTAAGCATCTTGGGCTTACTACACCAACCTGAACAGGTTTAGACTGGTGACCAAGATTGTGTAGATAACACACCAATGTTTTAGGTGTTGAACAGCACTGCACAGTGTCAAGGCTTTCTGTTTCTTATTCTTCCCTCCTTCAGGCAATAGGCTGGGAGGAGGAAAGAGGCTGGGAGAGGACACAGCTGGGACAGCTGGCCTGAACTGACCAAGAAGATATTCTATAGCACACAACATCATTCTCAACAATAAAATGGAAAGGGAGTCTTTCCAATATAGCCATTGCTTGGAGACCAGCTGGGCATCAATCTGCTGGTGAGAGGTGGTGAGTAATTACCTTTGTATCACCTGTTGTTTCCACTGTGGGGTTTTTTTTCTCCCTTAATTTATTGAACTATCTTTACCATGACCCAAGAGCTTTTTTCACTTTTACCCTCTCAATTCTCTCCCCCATTCCACTGCAGGGAGAGTGAGTGAGCAGCTGGTGGGTGCTTAGTTGCTGGCCAGGGTCAAACCATCACACCTGGTGTTTACTCAGTACCGTTCAACTGCTTGTCTCAAAGATCAGCTTCTGATTCTTACAAGGCTTATTCATTTTCAGGACTCAGGGAATTATCTTTATGGATATCACAAAAATCATATAGGATTATTTCTAACAGTTTTTTATTCTTATAGTAGGAGATAAATATTTTAGAGTGTCTCACATCAGGTATAAATCACTGTAGCACAGATTCCAAACTAGCAAAATACTTCTGCCTAGGACTACTTTTTATTATTACTAGTAGAACACTAGCATTTATTTTACACTGTTGCTGCCAATGTTTTAAATAAGTAAATAGTTAAATTGGTACATGAAGAACTGATCCTTCTTATTCTTTCAACAATATCTACAAGTGACTTTCTTAGACCGCATGTCTTAATAAATTATGTTGAAAATATTGTTAGGAATGAGTAAATATGAGCAAGTATTTAATGGAATTATGTTCCTATTAGCATTCAGATCTGATCAAATTGTTACAAAGAAGCAAAAAAAGTCCCAGAAGATAATGCTTAACATAGGACTTTTAAGTGACTTATTTGCTGTTTTACACATCCAAGACATCTGAGAAGTAGAATCAACACAGCCCTATAAGTGGAAAATCTGTATGTAAGTCCATTGCTGACAGTATGCTTTCATTTGAAAACCTGAATTAAGCTTTCAGTATGAAACAACAGATAAAACACAGTCCATTTTAATTGATGATGCCTTTCTTACTGTCTGAAAACTCATCTAATCTTTGGCATCCTGAACTTAGGCTTGGGAAAGATGTTCACTACAATTATTCACATGTCATTCTGAAAGAAATCAGCTTCTATCAAGAGTTGACATATAAACTACTCAAAACAAAATTCTCAATTTTACTTTGAGATCCTTAACATTTCTCTCTTTATATTCCTTTCAGTGTAATTTCTATGTATATGCATCTGTATAGTTCCTGCTAGTTTAGACTGTTAAAACTTGTTCAGTCACACCTGTATGAGCTATTTCTTTAATGAAATATAGTACTGTGAAAAACTTAACTTCAGAAGGGTGTTATTAAAGTAGAATTAAAAGAAGAATTTCACATAGTTTGCAAGGCAGAGGATTCATCTACCAGATTTTTCTTTTTTTTTTCTCTACAGACATTTGCCTTTGAATCCTTCACAAAGATTATTTGATCAAAATTATATTAAAAAGTGTAAGCATTTGTTCTAATGACATGCTTGTAACCATCATTGGAAAACATATTAAAGCTGCTATCAAGTTGGCTAACTGATGTGAAAAATCTTTCTTCAGTCCAATGAGGGATGAGTTTCATCAGTTTAGTTTTATGATGAAGGCTGAAGAAAGCCCATAAAAATTAACAGGAGTCTTAGGAGAAAACAAGATAACTGACTTGAAAAGATCTTAAGAAAAATGAATTTTAAATTTCCAGTGATACAGAAAAAGTTTTAAAGCTTGACGCTGGTAGGTTAATGATGCTTAGCTACTTATAAAGGCAGTGCATTTTAAAACAATATCAGCAAGAGCATCCATGTCATATAGTTTAAATAAGATTAAAAAGCATTAGCGCTGTGATGAAAACACATGTAGCATTAGAGAAGACAAAAATCATATGTATTAAGAAATAAAGCCAGAATTAGACTAGAAAGCAATCTGGATGTACTTTTAATTTTTTTTTTTAAGACAAAATGTGAGAATGTGTAGGGAAGACAGTCTATACATGCAGTGGGGTAACAAGGTGCTGTGCCAGATTGTCATGCTAAACCAGCCTAATGATCCATCTACTCCAAAATGCTACCTCAAACACTAGTAAGTACTGCAAAGTGCAGAGATAGGATGCAATACAGCAAAGACAATAAAGAAAAAAACATTCTTGTTCATATCATCTGTTTGATGATTTTTGGCCTAGCATGCAAATCTTTACGTTCTCTTAACTTTTTAAATGTATGTAGTGTATCTGGGAAAAGTTTGAAAGGGGCACTGAATAGGTACACACTTAGCTGATACGTGCCTAGAAGCTTAGATACAACAATATATATAGCTAAAGACATTTCCAAGTCATTCATGACATAAAGGAGTGAGATTAATATGTGATGAACCTATAGCTCCAACTTTACACACAGCCTTAAATTTTAAGAAGTATCAAGGATTTTGTATTTTTCTAGTTGTGACAGGTTAAAGTCACATATAAAGATCTTATTTTTGAGGTGCTTAAAGTTTTTGAAGATAAAACCTTCAAAAATAATTTTAACAGAAATAACATTCTCTTTGGAAAAACTTAAAGGAGACAAAGTAGTCTGTCAACTGAAAAGACACACACAATGTCAGAAAACTTAAATTAAAGGTACAGAATGACACAGCAAATTTTATTATTTACCTGAAAGCAGATAAACATTAAAACCATCATGTTTTGGAAAATCTTGCATTTAACATATACTGCAGATATAAGCATTACACCCTATTAAACAGCTTATTCTATACCTCTGATGCTCCTCCTGTTTTATAAAGTTCAAGCTATAAATCAATTCTTTTGTAACTATATATATAAAACAACTGTCTAAATATACAAATGAAAGCATTGGCCAGTAGAAGATTTTAAGATCAAACTTTTACATCCCTAATTGGCTTTTCCAGGGTAAAGTTCTGCATGGAGACCAGCAGAACAAGAACACAGAAGGAAGGTAAGGATTCACCCCATTATGTCTGCGAAAAACAAGAATATGTATTCCTGTTACAAAAGAAAAGAAATAATGTACCTAGTAGACTGGAGAAGCTGGAGGCCTTAAAATAATTACTCTCTTAAAAACACCAAGATCAGTGTATGCATATGTCATTTGCTATATTATTGACTGTCTTTAAAGCAAATTTTCTCAGTGTTGCGCTGATGAGCTGGTACACAGTGAGGTCTGTGCCAGATTTCTCCCTTTCTCTTCACTCCATTTGGGACTCACTCAACCCCACAAAGTACTAGCTAAATGTGTTATTAACCTGTGAGTAACGGCTGTTGATTAAAATCTATTTTGGATGAGGGAATGGGATAAAAAATATATTTTGTTGCAAGTTCATCTTCAATAATATCAGTTCTTATTAAGACCCTTTGTATCTAGGCTTCTGGGTTTGTCTTGTACTATACTACCAAATCAGGCAGCTATAATTGCAATGCTTCTGAAAACAGTTCCTGCCAAATATGAAATAGATCTTTTTATTATATGGAGATAAAATGCTAGTCAATGGGCTAAAATACCATTGACATGAAAATATGAAATAAAATTTTTAAAAGATAAATTATTCCTTTTTTCCCAGCACAACAATCTGAAAGTTCACATGGATAAAAACTTTGCAATACACTGGCTTTGAACTGTATTTCAAACTGAAGTTTTGGGGTTTTTTTAAACTGACATTCCTGAAATAACTGCTCAGAATAATAATCTTACAAATTATGTCATGTCCCTGAAATACTAACGTAATATGAATGAAAGATACACTAAAGCTGATCTTTATCCAACCTTTATGCAAATTTTTAGTCAGAATAGGAATTTTAGTGTTTAAAAATTAAAGATATTGTTTAAAAATTAAAACATTTAGGTTTTTTTTTAATTATTTTTAAAAAGCACACACACAAAACCCCACAGTAAGAAAACTACTTAGCAACCTTTTATTTTTGAATTCTAAAGATATTAGTATCACAAGTGATGTTATTTTCAGCAAGGTTATGCTGACCAGCAATTGCCTGAGAAACATCCTTACAATTTGTGTTACATTTTAAAGTTTCAGTTTCTTCACTGCAAACAGTATTTCTCATACTTCAGATGTACGGGAAAGCAAGTTAAAGAGAGCAAAAAGGATGTTTCTGGTGTGAAATGAGAACTCAAAGTTTGGATACAAATTTGGAAAAAGTTTATACTAGTACTCAAATTGTGGATCTGTGATGTAGTTTATATTTTTCAAACTTCAAAAATCAGTAAAATAACATAAATACAACAATAAGATGACACTGTAATTATCACTAAGTCGTTCCCCTGAAGTTTCTGCTGAGTTTGAACTGGTATCAGAATACAGTCCTTTTCAAGTTAATATTTGATCTGGAGGTAAAATAAGATGGGGTCAAATATTATCTGGAAAACCCCTCAGAACTCAGAGAGTTTAAATTTCCAGTGGTTTCCTCTGAGTCAGATCTAGTAGCATTTTTTATTGGTAAGTTCCCTGAACAAAGACCTCTAATGCTATTTGAGATTCCCTAGATTATACCAAGTAGCCTCCTACTGACAGTTCTGAAGGGAATACGGACTGTTCATTGCTTTTATGTCATACTGGTCAACTTCTTATAGATATCTTGGATACCCCTGGGCTTCTCAGATGTCACTAAGATTTTTTTTTGTGTCTGGGGAACTAAGATGACCCGTATTGCTTTTCCCTCTGTAATCAGTTTTGAAAGAGGAGGCAAAAGACATTTGAGCAATAAGCAGCTGTAACAATCTAGAAGGCTTTTACCACTCTTTTTACCTTCCAGTTCAGACTGTATTCAAGATTGTTATGTTAAAAATATGGTTTAAGGAGAAAGAGGAAACATACCTCACGTATAAAGCCAATAATTTATTGTTAATATAATGGTTATTTTAACAATCTAACCTAGGAAGCATTATTAGTTCAGGTCAAATTATTACAGAAAAGGAAACCATTTTCTATAGAAAAAAAAGTGTCAGTAATAGCAGTAATCCAGTTAAAACTGTTACAGACATACTTAATTTTTATGCTTTTCCTGGTGTTATACTTCTTCCTGCTCTTCCGAGTCCTGGGCTTGGTTTCATTCTGATGGTGGTAGAGGGTGTGGTACTCTGAGCTGTCAGCAGCAGCAGTTCTTCACTGGGAGGAGTATCACTGGTGTTCATAGTGAAGGCTTCTTTTTCCTCACTGTGTGTTTTACAAAGAATAGTTTTTATTTGTTTGCTAAAATAATTTTACAACTTTATCTTTCTTCATCTGTCTGCAGCTGCATATAATAGCTCAATATAATATCTATGATAGCTTTTAGGTAGGTTATATACTCATTCTTTTTTCCCCCTAAAACCAGTTTTGCCCACCTCTAGATGTGCATTTCTGTAACTGACCATGAATGAGTTATTTACAGCCATGAGGTCTCCAGTGAGAGCCTGTACTCCATCCCTTATAGTCCCATTCCTGCGCTCTTCTGTGCTGCATCCCCACTTCTCAAGGTTTCTGCTGTCAGATGAGGTCTGTATTTCTCTACTCTCTATCATTTTCTTAGAACCATAGATACCTCATTCTGCCTACAAAAAACTACTTGTCACTTGCTATCTTTATAAAACTATGATTGCACTATGTAACGATAAGAAAAACAACTTAGAAGTAACGACCTAATCGGAAGAAAAATTACTGTTACAGCTAAACCAAATAAAAACAATGCTGCAGGCAGGTCAGGAAAAGTTCAGACAAAACAATCCTGACAAACCTCAGTCCTAAGACCTCGCAAGCTTATTGAGAAGGCTGTGGCCGTTACTAGCTATACGTGTATTGTATTATAGGCTACAGGATTACAGTACTCACAAATAAGGAATTATTATCACATATATTGCATCATTTTTGGACTCATGAGCCTTCATCTAGTACAAATAAAATTCAAATATTAATTTATTTATTTTTAAAATACAGCAGTGAATCTCACATTTATGACTGGACCTGAAATCATTCATCAAAGAGAAGTAAATACCCAGATTATGGAACTTGAAACACCTGACCCACCTTCTGAATTTGCCAAATGAACAGACAAGCTAGACTGCTGCTACTCTGGGCTGACTCTACCACCAGAACTGAGAGGACTTCAAGATAGCTATTGCAGATGCCTTAGATTTGCTAATTTTGTTTATCAGTTTGTTTGTGTGTGTGGCTTTTCTCAGCTGTATGTAGGGAGTTAGTATCTAGCAGATAGCTCTACTTGAATCTAAGCATTGTAATATTTTTTAAGTTTATGCTGATTAAGTTCAGTAAAGGTACCATGGTAGGAGGTCAGAATATGGCTCAAGGTACTGGTTTATTTCTGAGCTATGTAAAGAACTTTCACATTAAAAATCTATGCATTTCTTTTTCTCCTCATATGTGGTCATTTACTAGGAAATCTTGCACTGTTTCACCATTTTATTTTTGAGGCCTTGAGCAACAAAAAACCCCAGTATTTTGTTAAGACTACTGAATCTGTAATGGAGGGCACTGGACAGCTTAGGACCAATTTCTTTATTGAGTTTCCCCTGAACTGTCTTGGGGAAAATGGCTTAGTAGATGTGGGATACATCTATCAAAGCTTGCTGCTATGAACGGACAGCAGGCATGATTTTGTGTTGCTCTTGTCTGCCTTTTTAATCCTCTTGTCACAAGTAAGTAATGAAATAAGTGTTTATTGAACATTTCATTAACAGAAGGAATTCTGGCAAAACCTTATATAAACATGTCAGAAGACAGATGATGTTGTAGCTCCGAACATCTCTGGCTGTGCCTACCATACAAAGCCTGAAGTAGACTTCAGAACAGGATTACAATAGAAAAATTTGGGCTCTGTTTAAGTTGATAAATAAAGGCAGAGCAGGGGTTAATCCTCCACCCTGAAGTCATCTGGAAGAATCTTGTTTTAGACCCACATTGACTCACTAGACTTTATTTGTCTTGGAGAGATCGAGTTGAAGTAAACCAAACCTGAACTATAGACCAACATATCAATTAAGCAGAGGGAACTTCATGTGTAGACCCTAAGCCTGAGTATCATGACATGGGGAACTTCATGTGTAGACCCTAGGCCTGAGTATCATGACATGGCTTATAGACACAGGCCTAACTCTCCCACCCTCCCAATCAGACTAGACAAAATGCACTACTTATTGCAAATAGTCCTTAGCCCATGTGAATGACTGAATTGTGGTCAAGTACTTTTGCAGAGCAGTGGCTGGCACAGAGTAAATGGTCTATATATGCTACACTTTCCTAGCAATTTACCACTGTGGGTTTAACAGTTATGTGCCTGTACCCATGACATATCCCTTTTAACTTTCCTGGAATAGGTATAGCCTTGCAGATTCAATGCTCAAGGTTTCTCCTTGCACCTCTTTTATTTAGAAATACAGATGTACAATGAGACCCGTGCGCTTTCTGCCTGCATTATTGTCTGTTGAAGTGTTTGTAGCTTGGTATAAAGTGTTCACACTATGTTTGGAAAAAGACAAACTCATGTCCTGCTGCATATGACAGTCAATTTTTACTGATCTAGCAACTACAAGGGTGGTGAGACACTGGAAGAGATTGCCTAGTGAACTTGTGGATGCCCCCTCCCTGGAAATGTTCAAGGCCAGGTTGGATGGGACTTGTCTAGTGGAAGGTGTCCACTAGACACCCATGGCAGTGGGGAGAGGGGTGGAATTAAGTGTTATTTAAAATTCCTTTCAACCCAAACCCTTCTAAGTGCAAGGGCAAGTGCAAGGTCCTACACTTGGGTTGGGGCAATCCCCAGTACAAATACAGGCTGGGCAATGAAGGGATTGAAAGCCAGGATTGTGAAGAAGGACTTGGGGCTACTGGTAGATTAAAGCTCAGCATGTGCCAGCAATGTGCACTCACAGCCCTGAAGGCCAACCGTATCTTGGGCTGCATCAAAAGAAGCATGGTCAAGGGAGTGGATTCTCCTCTACTCATCCCTGGTGAGACCCTACCTAGAGTACTGTGTCCAGCTCTGAGTCCTCAGCACAGAAAAGATGTAGACCTGTTGGAGTTCATCTAGATAAGGCTGCTAAAATGACCAGAGAGCTGGAACACCTCTCCTATAAAGACAGGCTGAAAGAGTTGGGTTTGTTCTGCCTGTAGAGGAGAAGGCTCCAAGGAGACCTTATTGCAGCTTTTCAATACTTAAAGGGGGCTATAAGAAAGATGAGGACAATCTTTTTAGCAGGGCTTATTACAACAGGACAAGAGATAATGATTTTAAGCTAAAAGAGGGTAGATGTAGACTGGATATAAGGAAGAAATTTGTTATGCTGAGGGTGGTGAAACACTGGCACAAGTTGACCAGAGAGGTTGTAGTTTCCCCCCTGGAAATATTCAAATCAGGTTGAATGGGGCTCTGAGCAACCTGATCTAATTGAAGGTGTCCCTGCTCATTGCAGTAGGACTGGACTAGATGACCTTTAAAGGTGCCTTGCAACCCAAACCATTCTATGTTTCTATGATTCTAAGACTGAGCACCTGAGTGCACATTAAGAGAGTGTGTATGATGAGAATCTGCCTTCTAAAAGAGATCAGAACTCAACCCTATGTCCTAAACACAGCCCAAGCTTACAGTTAAACAATACAGAAGGAAATCAAGCTTTAGACTCAACATGTGGCTGACAGTACAAGAAGCTTTCTATTATTAATCTCTACCCAACAGAAAAGTTTTCAACAGTGTTGTTATAACTGTAACATGAAGCCACCATGAGCAGAATACTCATTTGCTTCAAATGGATGACTGACCATCCAGTTGAGGTCTCTTCCTTTTCACAGGTACTTGTCTGCATGGTAAAGGCACCATGCAGCTTTTCAGACATCTGGTAACGGCTGATCATATTCAGAACAAGGGCAGCAGGACTTCTGTTTGACCAGATTGCAATATAGCACTGAAACAGCAATGAAGAATCTTGTGCTTTACTTGACTCTATTGAGTATTATCAGCCTCCTCCTTTGAGGAGCATTCAAGTATTAAATGAAAACCAGAGCCCATTTATGAATACATCATTCCAGTTCTATATATGCTGTACAATTAAAGAGCTATTACACCAGTAACTGATTACTCCAAACGACTGCAGCCAACTGTAAGGGAACACACAAAACTGTATTCACTATTTGTTTAGTAATCCAAAAAATAATACTAAAATTAAACAAAAAAAAAGTCCAGCCAAGTCTAAGGGTGAAGAGAAGGTCAAATTTCAGTGGATTTTATTGATTAGATTTTGTTTACTGCTATTGGGCACACTCTTACAAAAAGTGCTATATAGAAAAAGAATTAAATCAAGTTAGAATGGCTCAGGGGACTCCCAAGGCTTTTAAAGCAATGTTTTAAAATGATGCCTGGAAAGAGTAGCATGGGATTCAGTGTACACCTGTAGGCTGTGGCAAATTTGGGCCTAAAACAATGTAAGCAAGCCAGTGCAGATAATGAATCTGTCTTCTGAACATGTGTTAGCAACAGATTTTCTAGTGTATGGATAATGTAAATATACATATGGTTAATAAAAAGAATAAAATTAAGAGTCTGAATATAACTATTAACCTATCAGATGACATTAACTACCATCTGTCTGTTCAGGAGCAAAATATTTTCTGGTTGTTATATTATAGAATTGTAGAATGCTATGTTTGGAGAATTAGGGCTAAAACTTTCTTAGCATTTATATAAATAAGACACCACTTCTCCACTACCTTAAAGAACTTTTCTCACACCTATAATAAATTGTAGTGCTTAATAAGCTATGACTCTGTAAGCACTTTGAGATTCTCTAGTTTAGTGACCAAACTTAAATAAATTTAGAATTTTGTTATTGACTTTGTCCATTTGAGCACTAAATACAAATATATGTATTTCATCCAGTATAAACATATAAAAGACTAGAAAACTGGGGGTTTTTCATTACAAAATCACAAGGTTGAATTTCAAAGGGGGGATGTTTTTACTAAGTACTAAACTATATTTTTGTGAACACTTTGATAAGTCTTAATTGTATGTTGTTTCAAAGTCAATCCTCCCAGATTCAAGGAGGCTTAAACAGTTCTAATCATTTTCCATTAGAGTGGAGTATTCTGCTGAAACAGTTTGGGTCTGTGTGGCAAACGGACCCACCATTTTTAAAATGTCTTTTTAAGTCAGCTTAAACTACGACTCCCATGAATCATCAG
>JAVSBS010002204.1:8694-21797 GCA_033124195.1 Coracias cyanogaster
CCCCATCCCTGGCACCATTGCAGGTGAGGTTGGCCGGGGCTCTGAGCAACCTGCTCTAGTTGCAGATGTCCCTGCTTGGTGCAGGGGGGTTGGACTGGATGAGCTTTACAGGTCCCTTCCAACTCAAACCATTCTATGGTTCTATGATAAGTTTTATGACCTTCTCCTGGAGACTTGTTCTTGTGTTTTGCTGGCACTCTGGAGCTGTACCGTAGGAACAGCCTTTGTCATGCATGTGGGATAGCAGTGGGTGAAATGCCAGAGTGTCCTTCCATGAGTACTAATTATGCCTCTTTTCCCCACGCCTGCAGACCCAAGAAGTTACGGTTCCATCCAAAGCAGTTGTACTTCTCTGCAAGACAAGGAGAGCTGCAAAAAGTCCTGCTTATGTTGGGTAGGTGGCTCCTTCCCAGGCCGTTGCATGTCTGGCAGTACTCCCAGCTCCTGCCAGGCAGCTGCCAGTGTCCAGTTCCCAGCATGGCAGCACGTCTTAGTGCCCACCACCCCTTGGCAGTGGAGCTGGAGGAGAAAGCCGCTTCTGCAAGTGATGTGTCATTGGAAATGGCTTCATCTTTCGGTGAAGTGTGGACCTGTTCCCGACTTGTTTCTGCATTTGGCATGGTTTTATCACAGAAGATGTTTATATCCCCAGATGACCTACATGTGATTTTTTCCAGTCCCTCACAACTTTTCCTCTCCGTGCAATGGGATAGTTACATATTTGCATCCAGTAGAGAGGTAAAAAGATGGGAGTTGACTTAAGCTGAGTCCCAAAGCAAGAGAGCAGAAAGAAGAGCCCTGCAATACCCAGGGGTTGTTTGGGGGTACAGAGTTGTTTGTCACCGCTTGACTTTGAGCTGCTGAACTTGTTTTTACCCACAAATATTCCCAAGGAATCTCCCTTGTTGAAGGACACGCTGTTTCCTTGGGATCATTTCCTTTCCCCTCCAGTACTTTGCAGTGCATTTTTGGATGCTTCCTGTTCTTTTAATTTATCAGATTCTTCTTTTTTCTTCTACCAAGCGTTAGCCTCATTGTTCGTCTCTTCAATAGCACAAAAATGTTATTCATTCATATTTAACTACAGCCTCATCATACGCAACATGTTATCATGCCCAGACATCTTTGTCTGGCTGTCATCATCATCTGTCAGCCTTTGCACAGCTGTGAGAATCTCTGCCCAGATCCCGAGCTGGGGTTAGCTGGAGAAGCTCCATCCACTTTGTAGCCCTGTGCTTGCAGGGATGCAACAGGGATTGCTAATTGATGGCAGTTAATCGTGGTGAGGCAAAAAGGCCAGGTAGTGCTGACTCTCTTTGTTGTTTCCAACCTCGGTGTTGCTTTAAACAAAGCGGCGGTTTGTTGTGTTGTTTCTTTTCTTTTTATCCTTGTGTAGTGCCTGTGGTTTTGTTGCACTGAGAGATGGTGAATTGTGAACCCGAGGGAGATGGCCTGTGTAGAAATTGTAATGCCTTAAAGGTGTTCAATTCCCTGGCGTTTCTGAAGCTCTTGGTCTGAGGGCTGTTGCATATCGAGTGTCCAGGGGACTACCCCGAGAGCTTCCTGGCTCAAATGTGTAGCGGGTCGTGAGAAGGGCTGAGGATGGGCTGGGAAGCTGTCCTTTAAAAGCCTTTAGCTGAGACCTGGTTCTCCTGTTACGCTCTTCTCGAATCTCTGAATTGTGGTTGAAAGCATCTCTGCTCTGTTTTTCAGTGGATGGAATTGATCCTAATTTTAAAATGGAGCATCAGAGCAAGAGAACCCCTCTCCATGCTGCCGCGGAGTCTGGCCACGTGGACATCTGCCATATGCTGATTCAGGTCTGTCTCCACTTAAGTTCTTTTGTATGAGCCATTTTCTGTGGTTTTTGGTCTCTCGCCCCTCACAGCTAAAGCACACTTGGAAATCAGCCCTGAAACATCCCTCCTGTAAAAAAACCTCCTCGTTTTCAGGGTTTGGTAAGAGAGGAGTGCTGGGGAGTAACGTGAGGCCTTAGAGGACATGACTGGAGCTGTCTTTCTAGGCTGTTCTCCAAGCAGGCGTCACTCTCTGGGTGATACGCATGTGACACTTCGATGTAGGGCCCTGTGGAGCGTGGGGGAACCTGAGCCCACGCAGCGCTGCCGGTTGTGCCAGCGCGGGCTGAGCCCCGGCAGGCCGCAGGCGATCTGCGAGCTGCTGCCAAGCTGCTCCTTGTAATGGAGGCAGGTAGGCTCTCGAGCCTGGAAGCCAGCAGGCCCTGTCTTCCCTTCTGAAAACCTGAGCAACTCCAGCAGGATTTTCCTCTACAGTGTCAATGTCCAGCGTGTGAAAAGGAGAGGAGGAAAGATACAACTTTGGATTATTGTTGGTGAGGGAAGGTGGTCAAAGACATAGAGCTGCTCTCCTTGAACCCACTCCTGAACGATGTGAAGATAAAAGAAGGATTTTTTTAAAGTTGTTTTTCTTTTTTGTTCTGGCAAACATCATCTGGAGTGACTGGAAGTGTGTTTTATTTACCCTGCATGACTGGGAAACCTTCAGGGCTTTTGAGAAAGCAGCAACGCTGCGTCTTTGAGAACGAGCCTGCTGGGATGTTGCGTTTCAGCATCCGGAGTCAGAGGCTTTCAAAGTGCTGTTTGAAGATGCAGCTCTGGGCCTGCCCTGCTGCTCTCGCTCACTTAGATTACTGCACATGAAGACAACGGAATGACTCGTAGGTGTAAAGGGAGCAAAATTGATGGGATATTACAAACAACTTGAATGGAGTATAAGTAGGATTGGTTTGTTTCCAAAATCCTTCATCTCCTTGTCTCCTCCCTGATGTCTGGGTACTGCAGTGTTTGGCTGGGAATGTCCCCAACTTGTTAAACTTGAAACTCCTCTTCCCTGGTCTGGTTTAAATAGCTCTAGCTATTTAAAAGTAATCGGAGCAAATGTATTCAGTGGGAGGAACCTGGAAGCAGCGGGGCCGATGTCTTGTGCCAGGTGAGCCTGAGTCAGGAGGTGGCTGCTGTGACCAGGCCTGGGCTTCAGGCGGATACGCGCCTGCGTGGCCTGCCAAGGGTTGCGCTGTCTCTGAGATTTTCTTTCGCTTTTAAGTATTGGGTGGGTTAGTGAGCTAAGCTGAGGGTTAAAGCAGGCAAGATCCACGACACTGCAGAGTTTTGGAAAGGAGTAAGATTTTGGTCCAAGACGCTCCACGATGGACTGAATGTATGCTCAGAGACCTCTGTAGAAATGTTACCGTTGACTTCCAAGAGGAACCAGTCAGGCTCCAGGGTTGGCTTTTACAGCTTCTGCCTCTGCTGCAATCAGCAAGTTGTTCCTGCTGCTGGTGACGTTGGGAAGAGCTGGTTGTTCTGTTCATTGCGTCCGTAGAAGTGATAGACCAGGGAAGACAAAGCTGCTGGGAAAAGGAGGAGGAGGCTGATTTTTTTCCAAATTGTTACACAAAGACTATCTAGAAAGTAGCACTACAAAATCCATGAATAATAAGAGTTATTTAATACCAGCTGTTGGCTTCCATATACCCTGGTTACTGGCTGTAGAAGGCAGGAGAGAGGCCAGGCGGCGTGTGCTGCCTCCCAAAACAGGTGAAGCTGGACTGCCTTTTTTCCTGGTTTTACTTCTTTTAGTATTTTTTTTTCCCCCCTGCTTAATGTGGCTAAATTTCAGGAAAAATATGCAATCCGTACTCCCACATCCTTCCTCTGCTATCCAGTAATGATTATAACTGTTCTTGTGTTTGTCTTGGCCTCTTAACAGGCTGGTGCTAACATAGACACCTGCTCTGAAGACCAGAGGACCCCACTGATGGAAGCAGCAGAAAACAACCATCTGGAAACTGTGAAATACCTTATCAAGGCTGGAGCACTAGTAGATCCTAAGGTAACACTTTATTCCTTCTCTTTTTCTCCTGAAGAAGCCTCTGCCTGCCTCCACAGGCAGAGGGGAGATGGACTCGCTTGTCGTGGGCGCGAAGACTTGGCCAGGCTGTGGTTGTTGGTAGCATCATTTCATCAACCGTTTGATTTTGGTTTTCTTCTCTATAGACTCTAATAATGATAATTTTGGGGTGACATTTTAAAATGGGTTGGTAATTAGGTGCTTGCCAAGCCAGCAAAAATGACAGAGGAAGCTCTGCTTTCCAAAGGACTGATGTGTGGTTTCTTGCAGTCACGCTGCAGTGGCAAAATTGGCCCCCATCTTTAAACTCTACCCTTTAATTCAGACAAATACAATAAAATGCAGCTGTCTGTTTGCCTAGCATGCTCTGGTTGCTTTGCAGTCTTGGAAGGTCTACAGATAGTATTTTAATCCCGTAAATCAGATGCTATTTGGAGGACAGGAACCCTCCCCATGTGAACTTCTTATTGTTACAACCTGCTGCTGTTGGTTTGCTCCTCTGCTGTTGCTGGGGGGTACAGCAGGGCCAGGAGGACTGCACAAGATACCAAGTGCTGCCCACCCCGAGCCTTAAACAGATCCTTGGGAGGCTGGTTCTGAGCTGGGAAGGGAAAGAGGTCAGGACAAGCACATGTGGGTTCTTGCTGGCCACTGTCCCATGTGTCTTGGAGCACCTGACCAGACATCTCTCACCTCATTTATTCCTGGAAGAGAAGAGAGCGAGGCGGGACAGTTTGCTTCTAAGGTAAAGGGAAGGAGAGAAATCCTGAGCTTGCAAAAGCAAATTAGAAGCCTGAGATCACATCAGAAGTCTAGACTGGTTTATTATGTTAATTAGTTTCTTGCACCAAATTAGTCATCTCTTTGAAAGCAGCAACATTGCAGTTTAAAATCAGCTCCAGCCATTTGGATGAGAAATCCGGCCTTGAACTGCTGGGGGTGTGAGCCCAGCCCGGCCCTGCAGGTCTGCTGGGTGGGGGGATGCTGAGGACAGTGTGAGGGGGCTTCTCAGACCCCTGGGCGAAGGTGTTGATCCTGGTAATACGACATAAAAGCCCCACTCAAAACCTGCAGAAACTTTATGTTAAAATATGCCAGCTCTCCATAGGTTGAGAAGCTGCACTTGGCTTATGCTCATCTAAGGGGAAGGCTGTGGCGTGATTCAGATGTGGCAGACACAGGGTGTGGAAACCCCTTCTTTACCCCAAGAAGCCCACAGGTTGTCATCCCCGACCCAAGAGTCCCACTCTTCCTTGGAAGGTTGCTCCCTAGCCCTGTGCCATGTTCTCCACTTGGCTTCATCACAAAGCTCTTACCTCTATTGCTGCTTCCAAGGGCTTAGCTGTAAGGAGTCTGTCTGGTTTTCAGTCCATTTCCTCATCCTTATTTCCTGATCTCTGGCCCTTGCTATGTGCTAAGCTCTTGGGATGTAAACACCTGATAAAAATCAGGCTCCAGTCAGGGAGATCTTTGGTGTTAGTGTGGGAGTGTCTCCATCAGGGAGATCTTTGGTGTTAGTGTGGGAGTGTCTCCATCATGACTCACAGCCTGTCCATCTCCACCAGACCCTGTGTTCTCAGCTCCCAAAGGCATTTTTCCTTTCAACCTTCAGGTTGTTTTTTATCTCCTGCCTCGGCAGATGGCTGCAGGCATGCTGAGGACTTGGGCTTGGTCTCTCTGGAGGCTCCAAGCTCCTCTGCAGGACACCTCTTTTTGCCCTGCTGCCAGGTGCTGGGGTAAGGCCTTGTGCTAATAAAACACAGCACAAAAACTCTACAAATGGAGCATTTCAGGTTGAGACAAGGCTACTTTTCTGAAGTCAAGTGCAAGCTCTGCCTCTGTAAGGGATTTCTGCCTCCCCTTGGCTCTCCAGCACATGGAGAAGAGTTGGAGAAGGTCTCCTGGGGAAGGGGAGCATCCAGTCTGCCAGGGTTTGGGGCTGGTACCTTCCCAAGGCTTTGCAAAGGGGTCTCTTCCTGTAGTCTTTGCACCCTCAGCCTCGTACTCCGCATGAATTGCACCTCTGAGCTTTGTGTAAAGCTCCTGCTGCTCAGTGCTGGTGTTAGTTTCTGCTGCTCTCTCCCCTCCTGGCAGCAGGCTGGGGGCTTTTGGAGTCCTCTGCTCCATCTGAGAACTTCCCTGGTGTTCCTAACTATCACTGGTGTCGTGCAGCCATGGGAAACGGTGGCAAGGAATGTCCCCTGAGCGCTTGTTCTGTGCTTTATGTCCAGGACGCAGAGGGCTCCACGTGTCTGCACTTGGCCGCCAAGAAGGGGCACTACGACGTTGTTCAGTACCTCCTCTCCAATGGGAAGATGGATGTCAACTGCCAGGTGAGGCCATTCTGTGAGGAGCAGAAGCTGCTTTCTCAGGTCAGGGACCCTCAGCAGCGTGCTGTTTGTGTGGTGGTTCCTCAGATAAACTCCTACTGCTGGGGGACACCTGAAAAACATTGCAGGGCAACAGTGGCATGGGTATCTTGGTCTGCCAGAGAAGTCTGGCCCCTCCACTGACCTCATGGAAACTTTTCTTCCATGTGCTTTGGTTTGTAGTTTCTCCTTGCCCCCGAATTTGCTGTGGAGCCTGTTGCTCAAGGGTGTCACAGTGCTCCTCCTGGCAGGGATGGCGGTGGGATCACGGACGTGCTGTGGGATGGGCCGAGCCTGGCACTTGCCATTGCAGAGCTTAGCCATCGCCATGGAGTGAGGCAGCGGTGCCTTGGGGTTCCTCATTCTGGGGGAAGGCCAGCTCCCCCAGGCTTCTCAGGGAGCTTTTGCAAGAGCTGTGGCACGAGCTGGGTGTTCATTGTGCCGTTTGGACAGTCAGCTGCGTTTGAGCGACCTGGAGATCCATTGCTGCAAATGAACTCCAGCCTGCTGACGCTTGTTGAGCCGAGCCAGGCTCTTGCAGGACCTCGAGGGACCTCTCTCTGCAGCAGTGTAGCCCAAAGGAGGGTGATGAGACAGACGTGGGGAGGGATCTGTGGCTGCCAAGGAGCTTGGGAAGCCAGCAGGAGCCTGTCTTGCCCGTTCTGGGCATCTCACCCTTTTCTTTCCCTCCTCAGGACGATGGGGGCTGGACGCCGATGATCTGGGCCACCGAGTACAAGCATATTGAGCTGGTGAAGCTGTTGCTTGCAAAGGGGTCGGACATCAACATCCGCGACAATGTAAGGTTCTTCCTGGAATCTGTTTCAGAAACGAACTGCAATCTCTGTTTAAAAGCCAAGCGAGCCCGAGGAAGCAGATTTTGGGTTTAGTGCAGGGAGGTGCAGTGGTCCTTCCAAACAGCTGGTTTGGGGCACTGAGTGAACAGTGTCTGGTGGGAGAGTTTTCCTCCATGTTCTGGGAAGAAGTTTACAAGCTGGTAAGAAGTCCTTTCCTCCACTTCTTCGGACACAGCCCATAAGGATGCTGTACGTAATGCTGCGGGCCGTGGTCAGCTCTATGCCCTGCTGCTTCTAACCCACCCGTGTCACTTGGGTGCTGCACCAGGCAGGTCCCCCTTGAGTCCAGACTTACCAGCTCCATGTTGGTCACAGGCCAGTGCGCACTGGGCATGGGTCAGGGGTCATGAATGCCGGTCTGTTCTCCCAGGTAACAAATGATAGGACAAGAGGAGGCGGCCTCAAGTTGCACCAGGGAACGTTTAGGTTGGATATTAGGAAAAATGTCTTCCCTGTAAAGGTTGTCAAGCCCTGGACCAGGCTGCCCAGGGCAGTGGTGGAATCACCATCTCTGAACGTGTTTGAAAGCCGTGTAGATGTGGTGCTGAGGGACATGGTTTAGCAGTGGACTTGGTAGAGTTAGGTTAATGGTTGGACACAGTCATCTTGAAGGTCTTTTCCAACCTGAACGGTTCTGTGATCCTGCCTGCCTTTGGAGGAGCATAAGCTTGTCCTCGTGTTTTCTGGATGGATTGGGCAGAGACTCTGCCAGCAAGTACCACAAGCTTGGCTTTTTGTAGGCATAGCAGACACGTAGTCACCAATGTGGACAGAGCGTGCCCAGGCTGGTAGCTCAGCACGCTGAAGTTGGCTCTTGGCCTGCTCTTCACCTCTAAATCCTGCTTGAGTGGGATGTACTCTGTACTTGAGCCCCTTTGAGCCCCAGTTTCATGGGGATTTTCAGGTAAACAGAAGATAAAAGGAGATACTGTCTCTTTTTACCTGTCATCCAGGATTCTGTTCAGGAGACTCTCATCAGCGCTGCTCCTCTTCTTTTTTTCTTAGTAGTATGTTTCTCATTGTTTCCTTGCTGTCTCAAAGGATATCGAAACCCCACAAGTGGCTGCAGGGCAAGCTTGGGTGTGAACTGAGGTGTGCTGAGCTACTCCAGGCTTTGGCCTGTAGATGTGAGGTAGTTTGATAAGTGAAGGGTCACTGGCTCCCCTCCTTTCAGCACAGAGTTGTTCCACTGAAGTACCCACCCCACCATCCGCTCACACTCTGGCATGCCTCGTGGTGGTGTATGTTCTTGCCCAAGGCTCCTAGTCCTTTTTTAATCCAAGAGATGTAAGCAACTGGTTTAGATTTCTCCCTAAATGCCTCGTTTTGTGCCTTGGGCACTAGCAGATGTTGGCCCGTTTGTCTCATGGGCCTCAGAAAGACTCCTGCTGTTCCCAAGGAGACACCATCCCCAATCTGAGAGCCCCGTTGTGGTAGGACCCTGTTTTCTTCAGAGCTTAGATAGTTCCCAGGCAGGTCTGGATCTGATACTGCTCCTAAAAGTCCAGGAGTGAAGGTGAGAGAGGGGGGTTTAGGTGCCGTTGCGTTGCTTCAGAGCGCTAGTGCTGACTGAGCAAAACCGACTTGTTTGATCTGTCGCAGAAGCTCTTTGGCTGCCAGTTTCGAGATCACACATTAAACGATGAAAACCAAATCAGCTCAGCCAACGATTCGCTTGAAAGAAAAATACCCTCTTAGCACATGTGTGTCTCGCATATCCGTTACTGTACCGATGTTTGGTGTCTCCTGATTGCAGTCGTGAAGGAGCGATGTCATTTGTGCTCAGAAACAGCATCTCGGGGAGAAATGCTTCTGATGGTAATTCCACTGCCGTTGGGCCGTAGCCGGTGCAAGGCGAGCTAGGGAGTCTGCGTGTCTGTAACCCGGCCGAGCTCATGGCGTGCGGTCAACAGGATCAAGTTTTTTGGTAGATTGGTCTGTGATGTCATCAGGGTTTTTTTTCTAGGTGTTGCCATAATAGGAGGCAGAAGCTGTGTAAAAAAAGGTTTCCCCACTCCCTGGTGTATGTTGATAGCCTCCCATTTAAGAAAGGATCCGAGTTAAGTTGCAGTGATTGAAGGTGTGCTTTATTTTTGCTTTTTTTTAAAAAAAAAAGAAAAGTTTGGTGATCGTTACAGTCCTTGTGCTGTTGTAATCGATGTCTTTAGAGCTTGTCGTGGGGAAGGGTTCGAAGCGTGCTGCTGCAAATTGCACTGTAACAGAAAACAGAGTATCATCGCTTAAAATATCTCCGTCCAAAAGATGAGTGTTCAGCTATTTCTAGAGCTGCTAGTGAGAGATGAGTACATACAGTATTTAAGAGATGCCTGAAGACGGATTGATTGCTTTCCCTGTGGCTCGTGGTTCACTTTCTAGCACCTTCATATACCCTAAAGCTCACGCTGTGCTCTTTTTCTCTTTAATTTTGTAGCACCGGGAGACGTGCTACAGCTTTGCTGTCTGTCTGGGCTGGGGAAGCTCAGCTTCGAGCCTTTTCCCGCATGTTTGTTCATGTCTGTCACCTCTCTCATGGATTGATCCAGATTGTTTTGTGGCTCAGAGACAGACGATTTGCCTGTGCCTGAGAGGCAGGCGATGGGCCGCTTTGTGCGCAGCCTCCCGCCTTCAGTGCGCGGAGGCGGCTGGAGTGAGAACTCCCTGGGTGTCTGCACAGAGATTTCCCTGCCCAGCCCGGCAGTCCCAGCCAGATGGAGCAATGGACCTGTTGGAGCGGGGCCAGAGGAGGCCACAAAGGTGATGCGAGGGCTGGAAGCCCTCTGCCGGGAGGCCAGGCTGGGAGAGTTGGGCTTGTTCAGCCTGGAGAGGAGAAGGCTCCAGGGAGACCTTCTGGTGGCCTTTCAGGACTTCAAGGGAGCCCAGAAGAAATCTGGGGACAGACTTTTTATCAGGGCCTGTTGTGACAGGACAAGGGGTGATGGTTTTAAACTAAAAGAGGGAGTCAGAGACTAGATGGAAGGGAGACATTTTTTATGAGGGTGGTGAGAGCCTGGCCCAGGTTGCCCAGAGAGGTGGTGGCTGCCCCATCCCTGGAGGGATTCCAGGTGAGGTTGGCCGGGGCTCTGAGCAACCTGCTCTAGTTGCAGATGTCCCCGCTCCCTGCAGGAGGGTTGGATCAGATGAGCTTTAAAGGCCCCTTCCAACCCAAACCAGCCTGTGATTTTATAAATTCTTGCAGGCGTTTAATCAGCATGTTTAGAAGGAACAGGGGTACACCCTTGCTCAATTCCTTGCTTTTACTTCGTAAAATCTGTCTGTCCATAGTTCATGGTGCTGACTTGACAATGCTATGGATGATTGGTGAGATACTATTTAAATTATTAATTATAACACTGGGCAGTAGTTTTCTTTGCTCTACAGCTGTAGAGTTACACTCTACAACTGAAAAAAAGCTAACTGCATAATGTTGACACAGTTACTTTGACCAACTAACTTCTGATCACACCACTAAGCAAAGTTTTTGAATATTGATTTTTATGGTGTTCCATTTTGCAGAGTTTTTTCACCGTAAAATATAGCATTAATTAACGAGCCAATGTTTCATTATTTACTTATCCAATCTTAGGTCATGCTTCCAGTGCTTGTGGCCAAGAGCAACATCAAGCCAATCAGCTTGTAATTAGGTAGGTTATAATTGTTAGCTACCAGCATGAGCACAGCTTTCCCTTTTTTCGGGGCTTCCCTGGTGTTGCCGCATTAAAGCCAGAGCAGAGCAGACCCAGGGGCATGCACGTATTCACCCGTGTCCACAGTCTGCCTGAGGACCTCCCATCTCCTTAGGACATTGGAATCTGAGGATCTGGACACTGAGTTGTTCCTTCTGCGTGATCCCAGCATCCATCCCCAGTAGGAACCCTGCCTGTAGCCTCACAGGAACATCATCGCTGGAAACCTGTTCAGCAGTTTCTGCCTCAGCGGTTCTTCTTTGCCCTTGGCACCATATGTGGTATCGCTGTGGTCTGCACAGCATCGAGCTGGAATCGCGTCGAAATTACCATCCAGCCTCTTCTGAAAGCCAGGATGCTTTTGCCACACGGGCATCATCTTAAAATAAATTGCAGACGCTTGTCATTGCAGGGTATCGGGTTCTTCGGGTTCTTCTCCGTGGCTGTTAGCTGAACAGCCGTTCAAGTTTTATAGCTTGGTTAATCCTTTTTTATTAGGGAAGGCTTTTTGGATGTGTATCATTTGTAGCATCCCATTTTAATTGTTTTCTTAGAAACTCTTTGGGATTCATGGAAAGCAACAAGCAAAAATCCTAGTTCAGAGAACTTTTTTGGAAGCAGGTTCACTGTACTCTTTTTTCCTGCGCAATCCCAAAATTCCAGATTTTGCCAGTGAACTCTTGACACTCTATAATGGTTGGGGTTTTTTTGTCAGTGTAAAGGCAACTTCCCAAGCAAGTAATTCAGTGTAATATTCCCGAGCTGAACTGGATGTGTGTTGGCTGGAAGACATGGCAATGCCTCTAATGTCAGTTGGGTTCCTCACCACATGGTTGCCCGTCGTGGAGTGATTGACCAGTGTCTGGATTGGTGGAGGGACATCTGGGAGCTACGTGTTGTATTTCTCTTTACAAAAGCTTCCAATTCAGCAGTTTTCCTCTCCATTTTCCAGGAACCTGTAGCTCTTGTGCCAGACAGCAGAGTCATTGCTGCTGGGTAGTCCCTAGCCGCGGCCAAGGGATGCTGCATGGTAGCAAACCCTTGCTCACAATAGTTAAATGGGGTTTTTTTTTTCCAAAACCATTTGTTTCTCCTCGTTGTTCTAGCCAATAACTGCTAGCGGTTGTTTGGGGCTTTGGGTTATTTCTGCGAGTTTTGGTTGATGAGTTCATTTCATTTGGCAGCAGCATTTGGATGAGTACAATGACATGGACGCATTAGGAAAGCTCATTGGCAAGTGTGGAAGTAGAAATGGAGGGATGAAGAATAGTTTGCCTATCTAAAATGTTGCAGAATGGTCTTTCTAAACAACCGAAAGATTAACTGGTGAGTTGAAAACAATGACTCGATTTGTCTCCTCGATGAGATGTAGGGCAGCGCAGTTTAAATGAGTATTTTCATTACCTTGGCAAGTGTTAAAGCTTTAAGAGACCATCCTGTCTTTCCTGTTAGCACCAGATCTTCGCAGGCTCTCAATTTAAGGGGACTGTCTATGGAGCTCAGTCATCATAACTTAGGGGCAAAACCAGGTCCCTGGCAGAAATACCAAAAAGTAAGATTTTGACCCGATTAAGGGGTGTGCATATTCATTTTATTTTATTTCTAAACAAAACTGTAACTGAAGCAAACACAAATAGTCCTCCTGACACCGCCTGTTCATCATAGCACTGTAAAACCATGGTCCTTCCCCCACCTTCTGCCAAGCAAACCTGTGAGCCCCAAACACATGCAAGTGGGGAGTAATAATGGGATTTTATGCTCTAATTCTTTGTCTGGAGAGCCTTCCAGTGGTCATGCTGTTGTTTTACCCTAAGTATGAACCTTGCTAGGTCATAGCCTCCAGCCAGTGGTCAAAACCTTACCTACCCCTGTTCAAGGACTGCGGTTCTGCTCCTGTAGACCAGTCTCTGCTGGCAGCTGATGCAGGTGAGCTCCTTGGCTCTTTCCTTGAAGACCTGGGAGAAAATTATGTTGACTTGATCCTGTGGAGAGGTTCAACATTGCTAAATGGGCTCTGTAGCTCCCTGAGCCAGGAGGTGACAGGATTCCTGCTCCGTTCCCTGCATCATCCAGGATGGATGCACCTGCCCATGCTAAAAATCATATGCCAAATCAACGCAGCCCCTCAAATCATCAGCTGCTGCCTGGTCGTGATGTAATGGAAGGCATCTACTCGAAATTGAATCAGGCTCAAGAATCAGATTACAATAATTTCAAGTACTGAGACATGTCATAGAATGGTTTGGGTTGGAAGGGACCTCAAAGATCATCTAGTTCCAACCCCCTGCCATGGGCAGGGACACCTC
>JAVSBS010002204.1:21897-38142 GCA_033124195.1 Coracias cyanogaster
GCAGGTGAGGTTGGCCGGGGCTCTGAGCAACCTGCTCTAGTTGCAGATGTCCCTGCTCCCTGCAAGGGGGTTGGACTGGATGAGCTTGAAAGGTCCCTTCCAACCCAAACCATTCTTTGATTCTCTGTAGGGAAGGAGACTGCAGGCCACGTGTTGCATGCTGCAGGTGGAGAGCTAAGGGTGGCGAGTCCCAAAGCAATAGGGTTGTAATGCACTAAACAGCCTCTACTCTGTTTTCTTACCCTCCAGGAGGAAAATATTTGTTTGCACTGGGCTGCTTTTTCTGGCTGCGTTGATATAGCAGAGATACTGCTGGCTGCTAAGTGTGATTTACATGCCGTGAATATCCACGGGGACTCGCCCCTGCATATCGCAGCCAGGGAGAACCGCTACGAGTGTGTCGTGTGAGTACAGCTCCAGCCCTGCCACTTCTCTCCCTTCCCCTGGTCACTCCTTCCTACCCAGCCGCTGGCTGGCGAGCCCGAGACATCCTTCGAACTGCCTTTGGCGTTTAAGCCCAACCCAAAACAAGGATGGAGGGCTTGTTTCTCCACTGCCCTGCTCCTCGGGATCTGAAATGCTACCTGCTGCCAGAGCTGCTCTAGAAAAGCTCAGAGGGCAGGGAGTGGTCCTAGAGTCCTGGGTAGAGGGTTTGAGGGGCTGTGCTCAGCCTGGGGCTTCCCAGCGGAAAGATGTCAGGCATCCTTGATTAAAGCTTTTTTTTGTTTTTCTCACAACTAGCGTGGCATAATATGGTAACAGGGCTTTCCCTTTGCTTCATCACTGCTATGAATAAAGTCATCATGTGTACTCACCAAAAGCTGGTGAGTATAAACAAGGGCCAAGTCCAATCCCAGCTTCCTGTGGGACTCTTCCATTTCCAGCCTACTCTTCCCACCCCATATCTTTCCCTGCCAGAGAGAGTTTCAAGCCTGTCTGAAGTTAGGCTGGTACCAGCAAGGTACCAGTCACGCCTGAAGCAAGGCGAGGTTTGCCCAGAGCTCTCATGAGTGCCTAGAGCTCCAGTCTGTGGCCTCTGCCAGCGCCTTCACGTAGAAGGATTCACTGAACCATGCTTAGTAACGAAAACTCAGGTGATTATTCACTACTACAGATTCTTCCTTGTCCCTTAAGGACTGGCTGGAGGATGTGATTCAGCTCATTTTCCCTGTGTGTGGTTTCTCTTGAGGGACGCTTATCCTCTCTTGCTGTTTTGCAGTCTCTTTCTTTCCCGTGGCTCGGATGTCACTTTAAAGAACAAGGAGGGTGAGACTCCACTGCAGTGCTCCAGCCTTAACTCTCAGGTCTGGGTGGCCCTACAGATGAACAAGACTCTCAGAGAATCATCTACTGAGAAGCCTGTCCAGATAGACAAGGTCGTGAGCAGGTGAGAATACGGCTGCCTTTGCTTGTGGGTATGAAGTAGAGCCCTTGCGCGAGGGAAGGCTTGGGGCCTGGCTTAAGAAAGAACTGTAAGTTCACGCTTAGCTTTTTAAGCTGGTGTGAAGGTCAGTTGGAGCTTAGCAAGAACGAAGCACATGCTGATTCAGACCGTGGTTTGTAAATTCATCCTCTAAATGGAAATATTTGCAAGCACAAAGAACAGTCTGTAAGGCGGGGTGATAAAAATGAACTCTGTTCTGGCCTGAAATGCTCTCAGGCTTTTAATGCTCGGTGATCAAAGGCAGTAATTCTGCCCCAGGATGGCATTTGAATGGCCCCTTGTTCAGGGGGAGCTTTTCTTCTGTGACGATTCTCTTTCTTCCACTGACAGAGACATCGCCCGGGGTTATGAGCGGATCCCGATTCCCTGCGTCAATTCAGTGGACAGCGAGCCTTGTCCTAGCAACTACAAATACGTTTCACAGAACTGCGTCACCTCCCCGATGGACATTGACAGAAACATCACTCATTTACAGGTGAGGGATCCTGTGTATCCACCTGGTTTCTCTTGTCCTGGTGTGCGCATTCAGAGATGTTGCAGCGCACTGCACCTCAGAACAGGTTTTTTGCATTTGAAGTGGGACTGTCTGGTCCTAATCTTGCCATCAAACTCCAGCTAAGGCTGTGTCCTGAGCTCCAGCTCTTGCTCTATGAGATGGGATTCTGCTTTTTGTTGTTTCTGAGACTGAGGCCAACCTCTGTGTTCAGCTGTGTGCTGCAGCATCAGCCGTCTGCTGCTGGCCGATGTGGCATCCATTTATCCATTTCCTCTGTTCCGTATCTGGAGAGTTAGTGAGTTGTTGGAAGACCTTCCTCACGCTGTCTTCCTACTGACCGCAGCATCCAGGCCAAGGTCTTCAGTGTGATACTGGAAGACCTTGAAGGGTTGGCTTGTGAAAGCAGAGGTGGGGAAACGTCGGGTGAGGGTGACCTCTCTCTGGGCACAGCCCTGAGATGGCTGAAGGGAACCGGCCGTGCCCAAGCCCTGTTGTGCAGCGGCTGGTGGTGGGACTGTTGGGGATTGCTGGGGAAGCAGCCAGCTGGAGCACCCGTGTGGGAGAGAGCAAGCTGCAGGGGAGGACTGAGCCATCGTGTTGCACCATCTCCCAGCTCTGGTCTCTCCTTGGAGCTTTCCTTGTCCTCAAGTGTGGAGTACAGCTCACAGGGCATGGAGGAAGGTTAGTAACACAGGGGAACAGCCTCTCATGAGAAGGGAAGGTGGCTCAGATTCTTCCCTGGAAGCGTGAGTCCTTTGATGTTCATTATGCACAGAAATAATTAATGGAGTAAGAATGCCACTGACCCAATGAGGTTGGTTATCTTTCTGGCTAACGAGCTGCAGCAGAAGGTGAAGACTTACGGTTTCCTCTCTTACCCAGCCACAGGAGCTGCTCTTTCAGTTACGTGTGAGTGGCGCGGAGATAACCCCTCTCCTTCTCTTCCAGTATTGCGTCTGTATAGACGACTGCTCCTCCAGTAACTGCATGTGTGGCCAACTCAGTATGCGCTGCTGGTATGATAAGGTGAGGACACAGACCCTCCTCTTGGGCTGGACCAGTGTTTGCGAGCTGAACTTCGCACAGTTCCGGGGTTATAATAGTACCTTTAAAACAGTTACTTGCACAACTTCTCTCTTTTTGCTTTAAAATGCCTGAAGTTACGCTCTCAGCTTTGACACGCATGTGATTATAACCAAACGCGTACTCAGGGAAGCTTTTTTGGTGTTATTTATTTGTGTGACTGTCCCGCCAACTGAGCCATTAATTACACCCAGGTGACAGAGAGCGTTTAATAATCCATGTGTGAAACCAGCTCCCATTTCAGAGCAACGTAGAATGCACCGTAATATGTACACAAGGGGAGGGGAGCAGAGAGATTTTTTTGCCTTCTTTTATTTGTTGTGATCCTTCCACATGAAGGCAAAGTAAAGATGTTTTAACTGCAGCGTTGCCAGAAGCCTGGTTTGTTTTGGGTAAGTGTGTGTCAGTCCTCCAGGGAGGCTTTGAGGTTAGTGTTCGGACAGGTTCTGCTGAGATCAGAAGTTCTGTGAGTATCTACGAGTTTCTCCCAGGGGGAATACTGGCATCTGTCTTTGCTTCGTAGCCGTTTTATTTACCTGTTAGCAGGTGATTACATCTTTCAAGTATTAAAAGCCAAATTTGTTAAGTATGATGAACGGTGTCTTATCACTTCCTTGATCTTATGTGATTGGTAAATAATAGAATTGTAGCTTTTAGGGGAGTGTCATTTGGGAAGAAAATGCGGTGCGCAGAACTTGGGTGTCCTGGCCTTGGACTCTGGAAGTTCAGGCTTCATTCCAGAGACAGGCGAAGCGTCCGCTTCTCCCCTCCAGCGCTGCAAAATGATGATACTGCGGATGCACTGTGCGTTGCTGCGCAGCACTGTGAGAGATGTGTTTTGGTGGTGCGTAGGGAGACGGCCAGGCAGCGTCAGCCTAGACGGTCTCTTGCTGTTTGTCCGCTGTCGGTGATAGTGGCGAGTGTGCCACAGTCGGGGTCCTGTGAAACCGCTGCGGAAGTTGAGGTCTGAGGCTGGTTTTGGGGAGGTCGGGTCATGCCTCCACCTTGGGGTTCTCTGCCCTGTTTCTACACTCGGGGGAACTTCTGCTCTTGGCCTGCCTCCAGTTTGGAGGGGTTGCAGGAACAGACAACTAACCCAGTCTTGAATGCCTCTCCTCTTCAGGACGGCCGACTCCTGCCTGAATTCAACATGGCTGAGCCACCACTGATCTTTGAGTGTAATCACGCGTGCTCGTGCTGGCGAACATGTAGGAACCGGGTGGTGCAGAATGGGCTCAGGTGAGAAGGAGAATCCAAACACAGCGTATCCTGGCAAGACCAACACCAGACTCACGAGCTTTCTGCCTCTCTAGTCTCAGCTCACCCATAAACCCGAGACCTCCTGAGATGAGACAGAAGTTGGGCAGATGCCACCACACAGTGGTGGGATGCAGGCAGGTTCCTGTGTGCTGCTGGTGGGACTGAAGCAGCAGGTTGAAGAGCTTAGTTAATATTTGCACCCTCCCCCTGTCACTGTCATGGGGGAACTGCAGCATTCCTTCCTCAGCCTGGCCTTAAAACATACACGTGGCTTGTGGGTTTGCATGAGCAGCCTGCATGTAATGTCTCAGGTGGAGATCTGTGAAGAAAGTAACAGCAACAGAAATTTCTGAGCCTTAATTGAGAAGTGCTTACAAGTTAGCAACCTGTATGAGAAATATAGGCCAACACGTCCAGGCTTGGCTGCTTAAACTTCCAAGTTATTGCCATGACTCCCCCTGATATTGGGTACCTAAATACCTGTTGGCCTCAGTGCTGCACATGAGGCCGTTAAGATTTTGGTGCCAGGCTAAAAATGTAATTAAGTGTTTTGTTCTGGAACTCTGCCATGGAGAAGTTTGCCACTGCGCTAAGTTCTGAGGAATTCCACTGGAAAAAAAGACTTTTGCAAATTTTTTGTTACACTGGTAACACTTTTTTTTTTTTTTTGCAAGCTTTGTAGTTTCAGTGACATTTTGCAACGTTAAAAATAAGTAAGGAAAAAGCTTGATGCGTTTCCCCAGAACTTTACCTCTCTCTGGTTTTCCCTGCCAAGCTCCAGAGCTCCGGTGTCGACGTGGGTGTTTATTTAGGAGCTGTACAGCTAGAGCTGTTGCTTCTGCAGTTTTGCCTCACTAAAGTGTTTTTCTGAAAGATGGGAAGGGTTGGAAGCCCAACCATGAGCCTGGGAGGGTGGCTCTGTTGGGAAGCTGGCAGCAGGGTCAGGGGCTTGACAGGGGTTCCCGGGAGGCATCAGAGGAAACCTCCTGCGTTTGGACTGCAGCGTGACTGCCCCATGGCTGCTCCCGCTCCATTTTCAGTGCTTCCTTTATCAGCTTTGCTCCCAATTAGCTCTGCTCGGCAGCGCACACGTTTCCGGCTGGCGGGCTGACCCAGCTCAGCCGGGAGGCTGAGATCGGAGGCACAGTCCTGCTACCACCAGTGTCAGCCCTGACAGCGGAGCCTGAACCTGAGCTCAGCGCTCTGCTCTGCTGTGGTGGGCCAGACAAAACATTGGGGAGCTTCCTCAAGCTTGAAATACAGCATTATAACCGCTTTCGCTGAGAGCAATCATTCCCGTGAAGTCCTGTTTTGCCCTGGTGAAGGCTCTGGGAGCTGCGGGGAGATAGGAGAAAATGCGCAGGCCCCGGTTTGAGCTGACAGTGCAAGGAGGGAATGGGTGGGGGAAGAGAAGTACTGGAAAAAGCAACAGGGTGAAGTTAAGGTGAGATCGGACTTCTCTTCATTCCGATAACAGCATTGTTGAGAGTGGGTTTTGGTTCCCTCGGGGACAGAACGAGCCTTCCCTAGCCCTGGAGACTGTTCATCCTGCACTGAACTCAAGTTCTGGCTGAGCAGGAGGCAGAATGACTTACAGGATTGTTTCTCTGCCTATAAACTCCATCGGTAAAATTCCACAGAGCAGCTATTACACCAAGAAGTTTCAAGTTGCAGCATTTCTTCCTTGTCTTTCAGCCAGGGAGCTGGGTATGATGGAGTTGCTAAATGCACTGGCCTCAGCAGAGGGCAGAGGGATCAGCACTTAGCTCAAGGTGTTCTTAATTCACCCTAAGCTCCCGGCCTTCCCCCTGCAGCACCCTTCCCTGCAAAGCTACGCTGCTGCAAGTCCCCTTCCACCATCCCTGCCTTCCCCTGAGTGCCAGCTGTGTGCATGGAAGGAAAGAGAAATGCTAGTGGTGGAATTCTGGTATTCCGTGTGGAAATCATCACCGGTGTAACCACACAGAGCTTCCAGTCCCCTGTCCTCTTCCCCAGTCCCTAGGTGTGCACCTCGCAAGGTGCAGCTGGGCAGGGAGAAGGGGTTGGTGGGTGCCCATCCCTTGTCCGCAGGCAGCGTCCATCTGAGCATCTGCCCACAGGCTGGGAGCAATGGTGGGAGTACACCCACTGGGGCCGGCTTGAGAACGGGGGGGCTGAGCCTTGAAATCATGTTTGAGTTTGTGGTGGTGGAAGGTGGCTGGATTCTTTACTCCTCTCTCTATAAAAGTCTTCTGTCTTTCTGCAGAGTGCTGCCCTTAACGTGGCTTCCTTTCTTCTTTTCCAGGACTCGGTTGCAGCTTTATCGGACACAAAAGATGGGCTGGGGTGTGCGAACAACGCAAGACATTCCACTGGGAACCTTTGTGTGCGAGTAAGTTATTCAGCTTTCATTAGCTCTTTCCTTCCCAAGGGCCCGGGTGGTTTGCTCCTCTTTAACGAGGGGTTTTCACGCAAATCAAATTGGCATTGAGCCGAGCTGATTGCCCTCAGTCAGAGGTTTCCTGCCTCCCTTTCCTGCTCTGTTTTTCCTTTTCCTCCTAGCATGGAGCTTTCTCCACCCCTCTCCATCCTACTGGGATCTGTGCTCAGCTCTCCTACCCCTCTGAAACAAGAAATGTGAGAAAAATGCATTTGGGTTGTGCTGCAAATGTGCTCAACTCACGTGGTCACCGCGTATATGGGACACTTAGGGCCAAGACCATTTGGAACAACATCTTTATATCAAATCTTTTTCTGTTTCAGTACTGACTTCTCAAGAGCTTTTCCCGTGTCACAGCTCTGGCTTTAGTCTGATTCAGCAAAACAGTGAAGCACTTGGCATTAAGCATGTTTCAGCCCTGATTCAATAGAGTACTTAACAAAAATGTTCAGATTTATGTCAAGTGAAAAGAACTGCTGTTGAACCCCACAGTTTTTAGGCTTTAAAATGGTCTGTGTACTTTATTAAGTGTTTTGGAAAGGGTTTTCTTCATTGCAATACTACAGTGAGTTAAGACCTTCTAAATAAGGCTGGACTTGTGCCCTCTTGGAACTAGAGGCTGGGATTTTTTAGAACGATTTGTTAATGTTTTACAGAATTGGGGCAGGGGATTGAAGGAAGATTATTGCAGAATTAAAAAAAAAAAAACAAAAACAGGAAAAGAAAAATCAGGAGCAAATCGGCCAAATGTTTCTTCCATGTGAAGAGCTGCCATATGATAAAAAGTTTTTCCAAAGGTAAAGCTTAAAACTGGTGTTTGGGGGAGTGTCTCCTGTCTATCTTCAGGGGGGGTTTCTGCTAAGTACCAAAGGTCCCCGTGTCCTGGGTCAGTGCCCAGAGACGAGCCAGAAAAAAGGCACCAACTTTACTAACTCGTACTGGAATGCCAGTGCCCAGGAGGAATAAGCAGTGGGGAAGAGGCAGCCCGAGGGAACAGGGCAGCCCTGTGCACAGTGTAGTGAACGTTGTGCAGCCCGTCAGAGCCGATGGGGTGCAGATACCACAACCACACTTAGCTCTGCCCCCCGCCCTTGCCAGGAGCTGCTGACGCTGTTTCTGTGGTGGGTGCTATCTTCTTCATGATCTGAATGAGCTGCATACTAAAAAGCTGAGCTAATTTCTGTCTTGCCCGTGCATGTTCCTCCTGGTCTCCATCACTCACGCACACACGTTATTTACTCAACTCATCAGCTCGCAGTCCTCCTCAAGCCCTCTGCACTGATGTCCTTCCTGTGAGTCTTCATGGGCAACCTATAGACTTGGTTTCTTCTTTTCCTCATCTCTGGCAAAGAGGCCCCGGAGCCAGCGGAGCTTGGGGGCTGTTTGCTCACAGCAGCTCCCGGGGTCGGCTCTTGTGGAAGAGCACTTGGCATTAAGCGTCTGGATGAGAGCCCTGAGCAGGTAGTTGCTTCGTATGGCAGTTATTACCCTGCTTTAGAAGAATTATAGCTATGGGTGCAAGGATGGCATTTATTCCATAATTTTTCACGTGTGTCCGCATTGGGGAGCAAACCTGGAATAGTTCTTGCAATGCTTGTTTTGTGAACCTGCCGGTCCTGACTGCTTCTGTGGAAACACCTTTCTCACACACGTCGTGCTTTTCAGCCCGCTCCGTCCTTCACACACCTTTCAGCCTTTCTCTGTAATCACTCCAGAACTGGTTTCCCTTTCCGTTCCTGCTTGCAGGCTGTCCCCTCTGGCCCACAGCAGCTTCTGCAGGGAGCGTTTCGCAGGGCTCAGGGCACCTTGGCAGCTGGGAGTGTGGCTCTGCCAGCGCGGTGACCAGCCAGCCCTCCCACCGTCATCTCCAGAGCTTCCCAGACCCTTCAGCTGCTCCAGCCCCTCCTACTATCACCCTCTGGTACCTTCAGCACGGTCCTGAACGCAGCAGCTTAGCAAGAGGAGATGCAGCATCATCCTCCCTGCCCTGCTGGGCTCCCAGGGAGTTCTTAGGCTCTTCCACTCACAGAGCTCAGGAGACCCTCATGCTCAGTGCAGGTTTCTCCCTGACCTCTGAATTTATCACTGCTCGGAAGCTGCCGTTGCTCAGCCTGTGCTGTGGGTTGTTTTGACTCCGCTCTGGGCGTGCGTGGTTGGTAGATGGTGGAAGTGCCCGTTCTGGAAGTGGCACAGCAGGTTGAGGGCTTCTGTTGGAGAGGCTGTGAATCGGTGGGGTGCAGAAACCAGAGGCTGGTGAGGATCCGGTTTGTTCCTTTCGGTGCACACCCATTATGTGGCTTTCAAATATTTCATTTCCATACAAATAGTGATGTTCTAATAAGATACCATCAGCATCGAGCCAGAGATTTCAGCCCCACCTTCAGCCAGAGAAGCCCTGGGTGTCCCATCTCCCACAGCCTGTGGAAAACACTGGAGCCTGCGCTGGGGACTTCTTGTTGCTCTTGGTTTTTGCATGGAGCGTGCTCTGATCTTCTGGTGATGAGTGGCAGAGCAAAGCTCCGAGCAGTGGTTACTTGCCATCCACATGCTGAACATCTCACTGAGAAGAAAGACTCTGCCTTGACTTTGGGAGCTGCTAAAGGGAGGGCCTGATGCTCCAGCTCTTTTTTGGGTAGGATTGTTCTTGCACATCCTTCCCTAACTTTAGATATGGGAAATTAGGGAACTATTTATATCTGTCAGCAGTCCTGGAAAGGAGATGAATTACAGGAATAGTCTTTTAAAGAAGATCAAACCAACAATTTGTCATTAGATTGTGGTTTTTGGTTTCACTGAGTTGTAAAGCTGGAGTGGCCATCCCTGAGCAGAGTGTCTCTCCGTGCAGCGTTACTCAGCTGTTTCTCAGTGGCCGCTGGCTACTCTGCCACGCTACAGCAATTCCTCTCCCTCTCTGGCCATCACCTTCCTATCGTGTCAGGTCAGCAGCGAGCGTGTGATTTCCAGTAACGGCGCAGCCTTACGGGAGCGCTTAGTAAATAAGATGCGGTGGGGGCAAACGGGAGGATCGCACGCGGCGGCAGCCTCCGAGCAACCTGGCCACTTCACTCAGATTGGGGAACTGCAGCCAAACCATCCCTTGTCACGGAGCCCGAGTCCTCTCCAGGTTCATGTTTCGTGGCTCTCCTCTTTTCTGGCCTTGCAGTGAAATATGGTTGGGTACTGCCTGGAGAGCTGCAGAGGAATGCTGTGATAATGGCTGCTGATCACGGAAGGCTCTGCTGATGCTGCAAAGAATATGTATTCGTATTGTGAATCCTTTGTTTATAATTAATTAGTGTTGCAGGCCAGGAAGACGGACACACCAGAATCTGCTGTGCTGTTGATTCTTCCAGCGCTGGCCCAGGCTGGGCAGGGCAGTGGTGGAGGCCCCATCCCTGGAGGGCTTTCCAAGCCGTGGAGATGTGGTGCTGAGGGACATGGGTTAGTGGTGCCCTGGCAGTGCTGGGTTAACGGCTGGACTTGGTGATCTTAAAGGTCTCTTCCAACCTAAACAATTCCATGATTCTTCTCATCTCCTCCCTCTGGCTCAGTACCTCTCCTCCTGTGTCTCGTACTTGGATTGCAAGCAGGTCAGGGCAGGAAATGTTGAACTTTGACAGTCCAAAACTGTTCAAGATGGAGATGGGGAGACAAACGTGGAAACGCTGGTGCAGCAAGGACTCCTGCAACAAGGGGATTTGCATCAAAACCGGCATCTGTCTGGAGTGTGAAAGGTTCTGTGTGTATTTAGTCCTTCTCAGCACAGCCAGGCCAAGTAGCACATACTTCATGGTGCTCTCAGGACCTGTTTGTAATCTGCCTTGCACCTGGTTTTACAACAAGGTGGATGTTACTGGGATCACAGCTCTTGATTTATTCTGGCTTAAGAGGAGCAGAGAAGGAAGCCTAGAGCCTTCCAGGGATCCTGCCAGGTTAGGGTAGACCCCAAGCCTTTAAAACAAAACTTTTTAAGGTCTGTAGCTCAAGTAGTCAGTCAAAATACTCTGGAAAATACAGGAAGGACAGACACAAACGTCTTCCTTTGGGATGTGGACAGCACAAGTACTGCAGCGGTGCGTGGGAGAGCCAGGGTGCGAGTCGGTCGGTGAACGTAAGGAGAATTGGATTAATGTGTTGATCTTGGCCAACAAAGGGATTTGCAAAAGGAAACATAGTCCTCAGGAAAAAGTAAATTTTGTTGGAACTAAGACTCCGTTTTTAATATTAAAATTGTTGCCCTGAAAAGAGAGATTGGAGCCAGATTTTAGCTGCTCTAAGTTGGCAAAGCTCAATTTGCCCGGGTGGCTCTGAGGTGACCAGCACAGCGAAGGCTCTGGGTTGGACCTGGGGCTGGGCTGTGTCCCTTGCTTTCCCTCTTCCCAGAAAGAGATGTTTAAACCCGAGCTTGTGATTGCACGAGCATCTTATTTCTGCCTTTCCTGTTTGTCCCCAGGTACGTTGGTGAGCTGATATCCGATTCCGAGGCAGATGTCCGTGAAGAGGACTCCTACCTCTTCGACCTTGACAACAAGGTACTGTATCTGAAGGTGTCTCATGAGACAAAGCCAAGGTCTTGCCTCTCCAAAAGAGCAAAGAGAGTATTTCTGTCCATCTTGATGTACAGCACGATCTGATGAAAGCCTGCAAAGGGGAGGGACCTCATCCTCGCTGCGCTTTAGTCAGCATCTAGAGGGGTTGAGGTGAGGCTCAGGGCTTGTTAAAAGGGTAGCAGAGCCCAGCAGCACTGGGCCACCGCAGTGCCTGCTGCCCACACCAGGTTTGATGCCAGGTGCTATTCTGTCAAAACCGTTTGGGCATCCTGAGTTCAGTTGTTCAGTTTTTGATACTCAAGTGTGTAGGTGCGGGACTGCAGTGTTGTGGATTGGCAGCTCTGTAAGCTCTTTAGAAAGAGATGAGCTGGAAGACTCAAAAAACCCCGTTCACTTATAAAGGGATCCATCAGATACCCTGGCAGGTACTCGAGGCTTGTTCTGCTGGTAGTTCTCCTGCGCTGCTCTGTGGAGGGCTGTCTCAGAGCAGAATCTTGCCTTGAAAAGTGCGATCTAAAGCTTTTAAGCAAGGCCATCGCTTCAGACTTCACTTGGGAAAGGAGGAGAAGGGTGAGCTGAGGACTCAGAAGAGTGGGGTTGCTTCCAAGGAAGGCTGTGAAACAGTCTCTTGTCTTCTTTCTGTCATCAACTAGTGACAGAGAAGCTTTGCTGGTTTTTTTGCCTTTTAATTTTTTTTTTTTTTAAGGCGACATGCATTCAACAACTGAAAAAATGTAAGTAATGAGTCTTGTGGTTAGTCTGAAAACAGCGAGGTCAAACTGTCATTATTAACTTGAAAAACACCAGGGACTTCGACCTGGTTTAGGCATTTATGAGCCCACCTGGGCCTTGCCTTTAGCTTCACCCTGGGCTGGCTGCCTTGAGGGAGAACCTCTGTGTTTATGAAGCCTCCAGTGAAGCAAGGGCACAGGCATAAACATCGTCTTTTTCCAGAGTACCTTCAAAGTGGAGCATCTGTAGAAAACCAGGCACGAAGTCATTGAGTGATGGTTAAAAGAAGCCCACGGGGCCAGGCAGGAGGGCAGGGCAGAGCTATCTGGGTCCTGTGGCCTCCTGAGTGATGGGTCACACTAAGAGTGTGACCCCCAACCCTGGCAGGGGCAGCCTTGGGGTCCTGGTGTGTCTCAAAGGGGTGGCCTGAATGGGCTTGTGCTGTAGTGAGGGACAGTGGTTGGGTCATTTCTATTGTCCCTGTTGTCACTGAAGGCCACGTGCATTGTGAATCGGTCAGTGTGCCAGGGTCTGCAATCGCATCCCGTTCCACCTCTGAAAGAGGGCAGACATCAAACAGCCAAAGCTTGCTGCCATTGCTGCATTTCCAGGAGAAAGAGATAGCACAGCAGAGGCCCTCTAAGCTTCTGCTGGTTAAAGAAGAGTCTTCTTGTCTCTCTACCAGAGGGCTGGAGGACAGCACGCTGTTTATGGGAAAGACAAGGTAGAGTTTTAGTTGCTGTGGTTGCTTTCTCTTCAAGATAAGGCACCCCTTTGCCTTGCCCAGGCCCGTCCTCTGCAGTCCTTGCTCACGCACTTGCCCTGCTGTGCTCCAGCGAGGAGAGGCGGCGACTGGGGCTGGATCTGTGTGACCCCTGCTTGCAGGCTGGAAGGGCTTTCTCCTGGCATCCTCTCTTCGAAGAAACTCCAATGCCTTCCGTTCTTGAGAAGGAATCATAGATTCATAGAATTGTTTAGGTTGGAAGAAATCATCAAGTCCAACCGTTCCCCCAGCACTGCCAGGTCACCACTAACCCACGTCCCTCAGCACCACATCTCTATAGCTTTGAAACCCCTCCAGGGATGGGGACTCCACCACTGCCCTGCCCAGCCTGGCACAGCCCTTCACAACCCATATGGGGAAGAAATTGTTCCTCATCTCCAACCTAAACCTCTTCTGGCTTACCTTAAGGCCGTTTCCTCTTATCCTATCGCTTGTTACTTGGGAGAAGAGAGTGACACTTCATTTCACCCCAGAGCAGGTTTATGGTTTCTCTTCTTCCTCTCTGGTTGCCACCATGTAACTCTTAGTTCCCGATACCCTGGGAAACAGTTTGCTTGGACTTGTCCTCCTCAGCAGCTTCACAGTGAGGACTCTGCCTGTGTTGGTCAAGGCAGCAGGCTCCTTTCTTGAGAAACACGACTTGCGTGGTGGAGAGCTCAGATTTTTCCAGATGGTCACTAGATAGGGTAGTGGGTGATGTTGTCCTCAGCAACCATGGCATTCCCAAGAATGAAAGTGAGAGGGTGATGGGAATTTATTCTAATTGAAATTAGAGCTGGTAGAGCTGTGTGTGATGTGGGACCATGTGGGGTGACACCTCCCCCAGTTGCTGAGATCTTCCCTGGGCTCCTGCACCAGTCGGGTGGTGTGATCTGGCAGGACTTCTCCATTAACGATTGCAAGGTGCTTGCCCAAAAGGGAGCTTGAGCACCACTAATGGATCTTTCTGCTTTTGGCCTCTTTGCAACTGAAATTAGCTTCTGTAATTAAAGTCTCTGCTTTGCACAGTCATTCTCTGCTGCAATAAAAAAGCCCTGAGGGGGCTTCTTTTATTTTCAAGGAAAACAAAATAATACTGCTCTCTGGAAAGGGAATTGCTGTGTTCCCGCTTTCACTTTTATCTGCAAAAAAGCTGTGTTTTCTCGAGGCTCTGGCTTTGTGTTTCCTGCCTGTCACGTTCAATTAGAGGGCAGAACAGACGCCTGTTCCCCGTCCGGTGCCTTCACCCATAAGGTGTCTGCAGCACGTGTTTGTCCCACTGCGCCAAGGGCTGGGTGGGCTGGTGTGCGGACCAGCGTCAGGGGTGTCTTCAAAGGTCTAGGGGCTCCTGGGGGCAGAGTGCCCTGCAAGAACTGTGTTTTCAGGGTACTGTTGAATAGAAAATGTGTGTGTTTAGTCCCTTTTAAACCCACTGTGAGTGTCCTGCCCTGGTTGTTCTTCTTGAAGCTCTCCAGAGTATTAGTGGGACGACCGCTAGTTTGATTGTCCTGCTTTATTTAAGCAAGTAGCAGTAATAACACGAAAGCCAACCTCATCTAATGGAAGCTGCGACGTTTCTCCTCTAGGATGGAGAGGTGTACTGCATAGATGCCCGTTTCTATGGCAACATCAGCCGCTTTATAAACCACCTCTGTGAGCCAAACCTCATCCCAGTGCGAGTCTTCATGTCGCATCAGGACCTCCGCTTTCCCAGGATCGCCTTCTTCAGCACGAGGCATATAGAAGCCGGAGAAGAAATTGGGTAGGTGCTGTCCCCAGGAGTCACCACCTCGCTCGGGGATGGGTGGAGTGCAGAGGGAGGAAAGCTCTGCTGCTCCTGAGCTGGTTCTCTCCATCCCTTTGCTCTCCGGGCCACATCCCCAGAGTCCTCGGGGGATCCCACAAACGCTCTTCATCCCCTCAGGCTTTGCAAAGCGTGGCAGCACCAAGGATCGCTGACCCTGGCGTCTTAACTCTGCACGTTTCTGCTTTGCAGTGACCCCGTCTCTGTCTCTCTCTTGCAGCTTTGACTACGGAGACAGGTTCTGGGACATCAAAGGCAAATTCTTCAGCTGTCAGTGCGGTTCACCCAAGTGCAAACACTCGAGCTCAGCGCTGGCCCAGCGGCAGGCGAGCACCTCGTCCCAGGACACGCAGGAAAACGGGCTCCCCGACACCAGCTCTGCCACGGCAGCCGGCCCCTTTTGAGGCTCCGCTCCCCAGAGACTGACTTGTTTTAACCCGATAGATTCACATACTGTCTGAATTTCCATTTAAAGAGAAAGAAAGAAAAAAACCCCGAAAAAAAAAAAAAAAAAAAAAGAAACGAAAACAAAGCCGTGCTCAAGGAAAGCCAAGGGTTCGTGACACTTAGGGCTGTGCCACCGACTGTTACTTGAGGAATAAATGAAAGCAGATCCCACCTCCGTGATGTTGTCCTCCCCTCCGCGGTCCTGGAAAGCTGCTGGTTTTCACGGTTGTGTGGAGCGGTGGCTGTTGCGTTGTTGGGTTTTTTTTTTTAATTTCCCCATGCGAGCTGTCCTGGCCTCCGTCTCTTAATGTGCTAAGTGTTGTCAGAGCCCAGGGAGAGCCGCTCGTCCGACTGTTGTTAATTGAATGGATCGCTCATGCCAAGTCATCTCCACTTCACTTGTAATAAACTTTGAATACTTGATGGGACTTTCTTTCTGAAAGCCGGGGGGAGCGGGGAGGGAGCGGGAGGTGCTGGCCTTTGGCCTTTGGGTTTGCTTGGCACAGCCCCGGGGCAGGTTCTGCTGGTTGGTTTATGTTGGTTTGTTTGGTTTTTTTTGGTTGTTTTCTTTTTTTTTTTTTTTTTTTTTTTGGTTGTTTTTTGTTTTTAACCATTAATTCCCTCCACGTCTCACAGGACATTGCGGTGGGGCCTTTCCCGAGGAGCTAGAGGCCATTTCTAACCAATACCCTCCTTGTTACCAAATCCACCGGCTTTTTTCTCTTCTGCTGAGAAGAAACCCACAGTCCTTCCACTCCCTCTGGTCCCTGGCTCTCTCCGGAGACGCTTCCCCACAGACCCCGCTCCCTCCCGGGCTCTCTCCGTTACAAACCGGCTCTCGTCCGCCCCGTTCCTGCCTCAGTGTTCGCTCCCTCCAGGGCAGGATCTCCGTTAGCGCTTTTAGAGAGGGAAGGTTGACGGGGATTGTACAAGACACTAACTTCTTCAGAAATGCCGTTTTTTTTCTTTTTCTTTTTTTTAAATAAAGCGAATGATATATATATTATAGAGAACCTCGACTCGCGTCCGCCGGCTGAGGCGAGCAGCAGACAGGACATGGCACGGCCGGAAGATCCCAGATGCCACCAGCTCGTCTGTTCCCATCACTTTTCTCAACGCTGGGCACCTTTGAGTAATTTTTAAGCCACACGCTATGAGGTTTCAATAAACTGATTTATTTTTTACCATTACTGAAACATTGGGGACTAGCATTAAAAAAGGAGAAGAAAAAAAAAAAAAAAAAAGAG
>JAVSBS010002204.1:46685-64150 GCA_033124195.1 Coracias cyanogaster
GTGGAGTCTCCTTCTCTGGAGAGATTCCAAAGGTGCCTGGACATGATCCTGGGCCCCCTGCTCTAGGGGACCTGCTGGAGCAGGGGGTTGGATGAGATTCCAGCCCCCACAATTCCGTGGTTCCTTCCAATCCAAACCATTCTATGATGATTCTATGAACTAGAGGATCTTTAAGGTCCCTTCCAAACCATACTATGATGCATCTCACTTTCTACAAGGGTAGTGTTTCTATACGCCTGGAAGGTGACCATCACTGGGAGCTGCTTGCTGCCTTTGCTGCTGTTTCTTGAAGTGCTAATCAGCCCCTCTGCTGTTGCTCAAATGTGTTCTTTGCTGCCTCTGCATCTGCCCTGATTATGTGTAGAAACCTCCCCTGTAAAACATGCATTGTTTTGGATTATGGGGCTCAGTGTTTAAGGGCAAACTGTTACTATTGTTTTACCAAAAAAAAAAGAAAAAAAGAAAAACCAACATGTGGCATTAGCTCTGGGGATTTTGTTTTTCTGACCCCTGATCTCAAGGTCTACTGGCCTATGTAAAATCAGCTTTTTCCAGTTATTTACAATGTCTCCATAATTCTTCATAGATCACATGCAGTAAACAGTCCAATAAGAACTTGAGCCTTGGTTTAGTACAGATTTTTCTGTACAGATCTTCCCCAGCCTTCCAGCATGGGAAGGAAGATGCAGCTTCCTGACAGGAGCTCCCGGTGCTGAGCCTTCCACGTGGCCACGCTGCCTGCGTGACCCCAAGGTTGTCACCGCCCCATGGACCTGGACCAAAGGAAACTTCCTTCTGCAATGCCTGGCTCCTGCTGGTGCTGGGGACAGAAAAGGGAACACTTGGAGATGCTGAGGTCCCCCCCAAGCTGTGGGGGAGGAGATCAGCCAGACCCAAAATGTTTCATTTCTCTGGAACAACAGTTTTGCTGCATATTGGATTCTGTTAAAGGAATTCAATTTAGAAAACATTATGCCAGGGAGAGGAGGAGAAGGGTAAAACATTATGGCTAAATAATTTCAATTAACCATTCCAGACCTTTCTTGATAATTCAGTTGAAATAAGTGCTGCCTGGTCTACAGATCTGCAGACCTGAGATCCTCGCGCAGCTTCAGCCAACGGCTTCGACAATGTCTGCGATGACTTCTTCCAGCTGAGGGCTGGACCTAAGGACATGTTGTTCTGATGTTATTGAGCCTTATTTCTTGAAGCAAAACAGAGAAAGAAAAATCTGGACTGTGAAAGAGAGCTCAGCTACCTCTTACACAGCCTGTCCTTGCTGCCACTTCACTTGGCACATAAAACAATTTTCAAGCTAATTCTTAAATCAGTGTAAACATCCAAGTTCTGCCTAGAACTGGGCAAATTATCTAACTCAATTCTGCTTTGGGAAAACAACCCAGCTCCAAATGTGAAGCTTTACCAGAAGTCTCTGGCGATGAACCATGCTTTTGAAAGCAAGCAGATATTCATGCTAGAGAAAGTTAAATTCACTGTTCAGCTTATTGATTATTCTTTGTTGACCTTTTAAGAAGTTGCCTTTGGTATTAAGAGACCAACAAGTGCCGGGCTCGTTGCCTCACCCAGCTGTGTTTCAGGTCAGCTCCCCAGTTTGGACAACAGAAATATTTACTCATGTTTGAAGGCTGGAAATTCCTGAGAGTTCAGCTGCAAAGTCAAAGGAAGCTCAAACACTTGGAGGTTTGGAAAGTGCTATAAAGCCCTGACCAACCTGCCTGGGCTCCTGCTGGGCTTTGTCCTCACCGTATCTCTGCCAGCTCTGACTTCTGCAGGACACATCTTCCCTGAGCTTCCCAGTCAACTCTCATTCATTCAGTCTCCTCTGAAATCCTAAAAGAAATTACAATGATGAATTGCAAATAGCTCGTTTCTTTGCTTAGATGTTTACATGCTTCCCATACTTGTCTAAATATCTTCCTTCCTGCCCTTTGCCCTTCTTGTGTGAAGTCTTGATTTGGATTATGAACGCTTTGGGTCAAAGACCGTGTGGTTGTGCAAGTTGAGCTGTGTGGTTATCAGCTCCAATAACCTCAGAGGGTGCAGTATAAACTCAAATCTTTCAGCACCTTTCATTTCTGGCATGGTAGGAAACGCTGGTTTTCTGCTTGCTCTCCCCAGTCCGTTGTCTCCCTTCTCCATCTTTGCATATTTTCATTCTCTGACTTAATATATTTGTCTTGCTGCTCTCCCTGATGAGGGTCTCTCCCATCTGTGGTTGTGCAGGGGAAACAAAAAGAGCTTTGATGTCACTTGTAGCAGGAAAAGCATCTTCCACACAGGGTGACCTGACCTTGTGCTACTCACACTCTGCTGGGGCTCAGTGTTTAAGGACAAACTTGCTCCTGTTTTACAAAACAAACAAACAAAAAGATCAGCACATGGCACTAGCTCGGAGGGTTTTGCTTTTCTGACCCTTCCAGATCCCATCGCCTACCCCATGCTCCTGTGTGAGGTTCCCCAGAAGATGAGTTTCTTTAGGGGCTGTACAGAGGGTTTATTTTTCTTCTTCTCTTTTAAAAGTAGCAGAGCTCTTGATGTTGGTTTGTGTGTCTTCACTCTGCTGGAGAGATGCAGGCCTGGGAGCTGTCAAGGAGGCTCTTTTATGAGCACTTTAAAGCCAAAAAAAAAAACCAACCCCAACAAACTGGTGTCTGAAGAGTAGATAGGACTAATGAAGCTGTTTTATCTTTGCTGGTTGTGTGTTTACAGGGTGGGGGTAACGGGGACCCGACAGAGTGTAGCAAACACATGTAGGGCAAAGCAGTTAATAGGATGAAAATGAAATCAATACCCAGGACTTAATTAAGAAGCTGTTTTTATTCACATCCCAGGAGAAAGGTCCCCAGATCAGAGATGCCAAACACTTGCTGAATTGCAGTCTCGCACAGGCTCTGTACTGCAGGCCACTGACAGCCCAGCAGCCTTATTAAATGTTCTTTTCGCCTGTGCCCTCAGGAGATAAGAGAAGGCAACAAGGGAAGAAATGAGGATGCAGTCTAATGGTCGTCCAGGTCCTGCTACTCAGAGCTGTGTTGCTTGGGGTTAGTCTGTGGAACCCCTGAACTCCTGCATGTGGTTTTTTTGCAGGCTTTGTATCACCCCCTGAGTGAGGAGGGGGTTCCGAGGCTGGATGAGGAAGGAACACCAGGAGTGTAGAACACTCCTCTTGGAATGTGTTGAGCTCTTCTGCTTTTATGCCACTTGCAAGGCAAAATGAGCCTGATGTGTTTATTTCTCTAAACTGAAAAATCCAGCCATTCCCAAGAACTAATCCTTTATTAAACTGTCTGGAATAGGGACAGTAAAGACCTCAGGAAAGAGAAATACTCCCAACAGTGAGCTGGACTGCTTGGTTTTGTTATTGAATGTTTTAGGACTAGAGCAATCAACCAACTGCTGATGACAATATCTTTTGTCCTGATTACATATAAAATGAATGAGGAGCTTGGAAAGGTTGGAAAATGGATGGATGAAGGTCATGCCTGGCAGCATGAGTGTGGTGCTGGACCTTGGTGTTTGCAGGCTGACCTAGCAGGAACCAGGAGGAAACTGAAGAGCAGAGCTGTGGGCAACTACCACTTGTTCCTCCATCCTGGCAGGGAGGTGAGACCCCCAAAGTGGGTAAAACAGTTGTGCTTCTTTCAGATTTTCTCTTCCCAGACAGTGTAAATCAGTCACAGCGAGGCTTGCTGATTTATACATGATTTGTTTTGCTTGTAACTCTTCCCTAGTTCATGCCTTTGGCTGCTGTTAGTATCTGAGCAGAAAGCCAGGCTTTAACACACCTCCAGGCTCTCCTTGCTTTTGAGAACCACCTTTTCTACAAGGTGTACTGTTCCTCTGCATACTTTCTGCTTGGAAATAACAACCTGTGTGCATGTGGCTACCTGATCAAGTGATGTGGTCCAATCTTTCTGCACAGAAATGGCTGGTGGACCTATCCCTGCTGTGTTCAGGAGGGTGGTTTGATGAGGCTCATCTGGGCCCCTCCAATCCTGCTGCCTGCAATGGCTGTGGGGTTATTTAGAGCAGGTTGTGGTGCTGGCAGCTTTGTGAGCACAAGGATGTACTGTTCCCCTTTGTTCCCACTTAGCTCAGGCCACAGAAACAACTGGTGACCCTGTCAGGGATACCTTGAAGTTACTGCCACAACCTTGCTGCCCGTATAAGATATCGTATCATCAACCTTGCTCAGCTCAAATACTCAATGAGTCAAATCCTGCCAGAGTAGCTCCTGTTGCTCAACTCTGTCCTTACTGCTCAAAACTACAAAAGGCTCAGTCTACTGCACCCCAAGCCACCATCTGGCCATCAACTAACTCCTGGTCCTGATGGTCTTGGCCTTTAGCCCCCACTGAGCTGCTCTGTAGCTTCAAGTGAATGATCCCCATGGAGAGGCAGAGTGGCAACCATCACAAAATGGTTTTGTTTGGAAGGGACTTTTAAAGATCATCTCATCCAACCCCCCTGCAGTGAGCAGGTACATCTGCAACTAGAGCAGGTTGCTCCGAGCCCCGGCCAACCTCACCTGCAATGGTGCCAGGGATGGGGCAGTGACCACCTCTCTGGGCAACCTGGGCCACGGGCTCACCACCCTCAGCAGAAATTTTTTTTCCTTCTCTGTAGTCTAGATCTCCCTCTTTTAGTTTAAAACCATCATCCCTTGTCCTATCACAGCAGGCCCTGCTCAAAAGATTGTTCCTGTCATTCTGACAGGCCCCTTGAAGTCCTGAAAGACACAACAGTGCAGGGAGCTGAGCTGACCACCCTGCTCACCAGCATAATGCACATTTCTATTTCATCCGAGTGATGATCCCTTTAATTTTCACGTTCCAGGAGATGATGTCAAGCGGATGCTGAATGCCCCATTCACTGGCAGAGAAAGGTGTCCCTCCCCTGAATGCTTGCGAGCTGTAATTACTGTGTTTAACTTGCAGAGATGCCAGTGTTTAAATCGCTGGCTGTACATTTGTATCTCGCCAAGGAGTAGGTTGAATAGCGAACACCATCATTTGACAGGAACATGGGGACTTGCCTCTCCCTGGGAGGGTGGGGGAAAGAGGCCCCCACATTGATGCACTTGTAGAAGAAAACTGACCTGGAGAGAAGCGTATTCCTGGCTGCATCTGGTCTAAAGGTCCCAGGTTAGCTAACTAAAGAAGCATTTGATCTGATGATCACATGGGCTGCTTAGATGTTAGAGAAAGCATCAAACAGCTGAACATGAAAGGCAGACTGCTCAAGCTGGATGGCCTTGCCCCCACCCAGCCCACCTTCCTCGGGTGGCCATTGCTCACCAATTGTCCTTGAGTTTTGTGGCTTGCTTTCTCTACAAAAGGTCCAAGTCCTGCAGCAGACTGAGATGGGGCAAGTTCCAAGGAAAAAGAGTGTAAGGTTTAGATTTTTTGGGGGGTTCATATCATGAAAGGTTTTCTATTTTGAGACCATAGGCAATTTCTCTGATTCTAGAAAACCAAGTGATGGCACAGGAGTGTTGTCTGGCCGGGAACAAGCAACCATGGGCTTGAATCAAATTTTTTAAAGTATGTGTGACCTCCCTTTGGATTCCCACAGGTTTTCTTAATGACATTTGTTCTTCTGTCTTGCAAAAAGCTTTAACTGAAGTCAGAAGAGAAAATACTCATAGTTCCACATTAACTGGCAAGCTCCTGGGGAAGGAAGCAACCAGCAGCACTTGAGGGGCTCTTGTCACCTCTGGGCACTGTGTTCTGTTAGATGATGGGACATGACCTTCTGGACAGGCAGAGTCTGGAAATAGCAGACACGGTCCCTGTGCAAGTTGGGTGGTGCCCATCAATGGGTCTTTGGTGTCACTGTCACCTTTGGGAGCTACAGCACCATCAGCACATGTTCCTCGCCATGCTTTCAGTTGCTCTTAGAAGTGAAAAACTTGGCTGCAAGTTAAGTGCTGACTTCACCTGGAATTGCTGAGATGCTTATGAGAATCCCACTGGGATACAAACACTTTTTGAAACTTTGCCTTAAAGTAATATTTACAAATGGAAATGCTTTAGAGATGTTTACGGTGTGCTTGTTTTCCAGAAGCTGGCAATAGGTTCAGTGCTTGTGAAGAGCTGCCAGACACCTTCAAAGCCCCTCTTCTAACCACTGGACTCACTTACTGCCAAAACTCAGACAAAAAAAAAAAAAGGGGTCTCCTGGTCCCAGGTCTGCTTTGCTTTATTTTATTTATTATTTTCAACCTCTGTTCTTGCCAGTTCTTGTGATGTGAAATTGTTAGCTGCAGTTCTTTCCTCTAATATCCCACTCGCTGGCATTGCTGGGCCTCTTCTGCAGCACTACCCACCCAAAAGCTTGCTCAGCTTTGCTACATGGAGGCAGTTTCTCTCATTTATGGGTCAGCCTGTGCAGGCACATGCAGCTGTAGAGAGCAAGTGGTTGAAAAACAAACTCTTCAGCCATCTCACTTCCCTTGCGATAAACGTTTGGTTGTGGCATGTGCTCTGTTTGCTGATTAAAATTATTTTCTCGGTAAGAGAAGCTCTCAGTGTCTCCTCTAATGTGAGGAGGAATAATTAAGGCCTCTCAGTAATGCAAATAAATAATGCCTTTGGAGAGTCCTGAGTGCATCATAAATCACCAGAGTTGTGTTCCTGGGATGCCACCTCCTTGTGTCCTGGTGCTGAATGATGACAGCAGAGGTTTATCATGTGTTGTGTACAGATCACCCGCTGGCCCCTAATGCCACCCGTAATGTCACTGCCTGAAGAGTCTGGTGACGCCATGGTGTCCCTGGTGCCTGGCTGTGACCTGGTATCGTTTTATGTAACCCCTTCATAACAGGAGTGAAACATCTCGGGATTTTTGCCAGTCTCATCATGGAGCTAAGTGCTGCCATCCCTCCATCTGCACTGGGGTGGAATCATGCAAGGCCTGGCAGAATCCAGTGCCGTGCTATAAACATATGTACATATATATACACACATTTATCTTGCTATAGGTGTTTTTAATTTAAAAAACCTATCTATGTATCTAGTAACATTTGATTTGTTTATTTTGGTTTTGTTGTTAGAGCTTTGGGAGCTCATACTCAGCATCTAGGCACCTACCAGGTATAAGGGAAGAGACAAGTGCCTAAGAAAGGGATTCCCAAAGGGCAACTGGGGAAATATCATGGAAAAAGGGGCAACCTTTCCCCTACATACTCAGTGGGATGTAGCTGTTTGATTCTGAACTGTTTTGATCATGCACATTCCCCAAGTCGTAGCTTTGCATACTCTCCCCTCAAGGTTCACCTTCTCAGAAGACTTTGTGGGTTGGAGGAGGTGGTGGTGTCTCCGTTACGCAGCACCCCAGCGATGAGAGCACCAGGAGCTCCTGGCAGGCTGCAACACATTGGAAGTGCCTCATCCATGGTGCTTGCTGGGCCTGAGTGTGAGCGTGTGGGTTGTTCACTTGGCTTTGCAAAGGCTTGGAGTGCTTCGGGAGTGACCAGAGGTGGGTGCTTAGAGATGTAGAAACATTTTCTGGTGGAAACTTCCAGTCTTAAAGACATGAGGTGCCCTCAAGGTTAGGGAGCAGCTGGGCCAGGGGTTTTGCAGCTTTGGGTGGAGATGCTCACCTTTGCAACAGTAAGGGGCAGAGCAGGGATCCTGGAGCAAGTGGCTTCACCCATGTGCGTTTCTGAGAGCTGCTTCAAAAACACATAGACTCTTTCCTTAATCTTAGAAATGTATCATTCTGCTCATGTCCCAGTTACCTACAGCAGGTTCCAGTGCTGGAAACCAGCACATGGAGGAAAATCTTCCCTTCATCCCAGTGAGTGACTGAATGGACCGACCAGGAAGCAAAGTTGCTGCACTCTTCTTTTGAGAAGAAAACTCTTGCACAGAGCCAGGGATGACTTGTTGCTTTGGGAGGCTTCTAAAAGCTTCTCTGAATGAACTGTGGCAGCTTCCCCCTGCTGAGACAGACGGCTTGTTTAGTCTGGCAGGGACAGGATCTGCAGGAGTGGCTCTGTGCTACAGGCTCATCCCTCTGACATGGGGACCAGCTTCTCCCAACGCCTGGCCCTGGAGAAGGATCTCCCAGGTCGTGGTGGGGAAGCTGGCCCCCTCGGTGGGGATGAGAGCCCTGGCAAAGCTCTGGCTTTCCTGAGGTCAGCATCACAGGAGGAAGAACTCCTGGTTGGGCAGTGGTTGCTCTGCTCCTGCCTGCTCCCAGGGCTGGTAGGAATCAGCAAGGAGCGGCCAAATATCTGAGGAAATATCTGACGAAGCTTCATGTGCCTGTGCTGAGGCTGGAGGAGCTGTGTAGCACGGCACTGGCGGCTGCTAAAGATCCAGCGCCAGCCCCGAGGCCGTGCCCGGTGCTCCCGACCGAGCCAGAAGCGGAGCTGTCTGCAGAGATGCTCCTGGTGGCGGGGAGAGCGGATGGCCCGGGGGGGGCAGGCGGGTGTCAGCCGCCCCCAGCGCTTCCCCTTGCAAGTCATGAGTCTTCCCAAGTCTTGTATAAACCAGCAACCTGCTCAGCCTGCTGAGCGCCGGGGCTGAGCCGGCTGATGAGCACGGGCAGAGCCAAGGGCCGGGTGCGGGTCGTGCCCTGCCCGGGGTGCGGGACGTGCCCTCCGCGGTACCCGGAGCAGCGCCCGCCCGCCCGGGGTGCGGGGACTTCCAGTTCTGGTCGTGCTGGAGCAGAGGGCGCTGGAGCCCGAGAAAAGTCCCGAGGCTGCAGCGAGCGGTGCCGGGCTGCCGGTGCCCGGCTCTCCCGGTGCCCGCTGGCCGGTGGTGCTGGTTTAGCCCCGCTGTCCCGCGGCTGCCGGGTGGCTCCTGCGGGGCTCCCCTGCCCGTTAAGGCTGGTGACAGCGACGGGCAGCGCTTCCCGTGGCGGGCGGTGGCTGCCTTGCCAGCCTGCACCCGGGCAGGGGAAGAAGCTGAGGCTGGAGGCGAAGGGTTTTCCTCCGAGGCAGCTTCCCTGCAGCTCTGGGCAGTCTCAGGAGGTCAGAACCTCGCTGGGGTTTCTGTCCCTTGGCCACCAGCTCAGGTGCGGGGTATGTCCCTGTTCCTCCTCGGGGCCCTTGCTCCAGAGGATTTCCAGCCCCTCCTCTTTGGCATCCTGAATGAACCCCGAGCAGCTTCTTGCCAAAGTGCCTTAAAATGTTAGTAACTACCTGCCTCTGTATTTGGGATTGACACCAGTGTGCACCCTCTTAGCTCCTCTGTGCTGGCTCTATCACCTGAAGAAAATCTTCAATAAGCCACCCTTCACTGCTTTAGTGCAGCAGTCTTGGTCCAAAGACTGTTTTTTCCACCTGTCCTGTGACCCTGGGCATTGATTTTCTGGCTTTGCTGTATTTGTTTGGCTGCACACTGTCCCCTCCTGCATCTTCATGGGAGCTCTGACTCCTTCCCACTCTCCCATCTGCAGCGAGCAGGAAGGTGGTCCCTGGCTGTGCCTTGGGCTGCGCCTGCTCCTGGCAAGGACACGGCACTGCCAGGGATGGACCTTCCCGGGCACCCCCCACTGCCATGGTCTGTGGGTTGTGACCCTGGGCCTCCATGGATGGGATGGGGCACAAGAAAGAAGCATGGCCCTGTTTGCTCCGTGTGTCTCAAACCAAAGGTGTAGCAGCTCACTCCTTCCCCTTCACAAGGAGCAAGTCCCCCCGTGGGTTTTGTTTTGTCCCCCATCTGAAGGTGTGACAGGTCTCCTGGGCAAATGGGCTCCTGCTCTGAGTGGTTCTGCTGGTTTGTAACCCAGATGTTCTCCCACCGGTAAGTGGGAGCAACCCCCTCGCTTCATTTGATGTCTGTGCAATGTCCCCATGATACGCTTAAAGGATTAACTCCTCCTTTTCCTTCCCCTCTCTCCACCCTACCGTGCAAGCCAACAGAGAGAGCGCGATAGAGATGGCTGTATCCTGTGTGTGACCACAAGAGATTAATTAAACAGCAAGCCCTAATTACTGAGGCTAAGGCTGACCGACTTACTGTGCCTTGTAAAATAGCTGAATACTTAATTTACCCTAGAATGTGGACATAACTTTCACCATTAGCTAAATAAACAACGAGCACCCAAGCTAAACGGATTGGTTGCCTAATAGATGTCCCATTATAAATGGAGCTGTCTCCTGGTGCAGGCGTCTGGCCATCCTCTGCCTTGCTCTGCCCGGCCAACAGACACAAAAGAGCAGTTTTCGTAAGGGGGAAGCTGCTTTACAATGCATCAACCTGCCTTAAGCCTGGGCGATTCCCTGCCTGTCAATATTATTCAGATTTCAGGCTGCTTATCAAAGCCGTTGTCATTTGCATTTCATTGCAGGTTTGGGGAAAAAAAAGGGGGAAGATACTGAAAGGCAGAAAACAAAACCCCAACTCCCAGTGCGCGGCGGTGGAAGTAGGGCATCTACCTCCTATTTCTGCCTTTCAATATCTTCCTTAATAATAATAATAGATTCTGAGAAATGAAAGTTAATCTGTAGCTCCGGAGCTCTTTGTTGTGTTTCTCCCTTTTTGCGTGCATTAACCTTGCAGATCTTAGAAGGCTGTGGAGTGCGCGTTGCTTTTTTTAAATTCTTATTATTCTTGCTTGCTGCACGGTTCCTGATCTGGTCCTAGACAGAGGAACAGCACATGCACCCATTAACTGCAGCTCATTGAGCACTTCATCAGACCTTCCGTCCGTCTCTTAAATTTATGCATTAGGTGGATGGGAGGTCCCGGGTGGGTTTGAAGCTCTGCTGAGCTGAGCACTCTGCAGAGGAAAGAGCATCCCAGGATCACAGAGGTAATAACCGAACCAGGGAAAAGGTGAGCAAAGGACATCTTGAAGCCTGTTTCAAGATGGGCGAAATAGTGTTTTAAAGGCGTGTCCGTGTGCCCAGGATCATTGAGAGCGCTTGTAGCAATGCCTTGGTGGACCCCATGTCCATGAACCTCATGTCCACTTTGCCAGCAGACCACAGCGCTCACTGCACGTTGGCCAAAAAGCCTCCTGCAGCTGCAGGGTTTGGGGAAGGGGGAGAAGTTACCGCTGCGCTGCCTCTGCTTCTGCCTGCGAATTTGGTGGGTGGCTGAATGTGTCTGCAATCCCATTCAGTCAAAATTGAGTTAAAGGCCTAATTTTTAAGCTAACTCTGTCCACCTTTTCATATGCATTATCTCTTTTATGCTGTACGAACTGGAGACCTCAAATAGGAAACTGAACCTTGTTTTCTGTCATCTGACCACGTCACTGAAACCTACTCCTCTTCCTAGGTTAAAAGGACCTGCACCATCTTGAAACTGGGAAGACTTGGGATGAGCTGGTGAAGGGATTCAAAGCTGCTTTGAGGAACATTTCCCTGCAACAGTGTTCTGCAAGAGGACGTGGTGTGTAAGGTGAGTGCCGCTAACCTGGCTCGAGCTTCACCAGGTTTTCCTGAGTCTCTATTGAAGGACAAAGGCAAATTCTCTTATTGCAACTGCAGCACTTTAGATACTGTCATCACTCCATATTGCTTCTTTGCTCTGTATGGACACCTTCTGGGAGATAAGCTTGCCCAGACAGCTGTTTCCAGCTGTTGCAGAGCAAAGGCTGAGGTTTTAGTACATGAAAATACTGTTGAGGTTACCTGTTCCCTCTACATGCCGTCCCTCAGATACGTTGCATATGCAAGTGCCTAATGACTGATGTTATGTACACAAATGCCACATTTTTTACAGGTGTTAGGTGCAGAAACACTCACAGAAGCTGCAGGTGTCCAGAAAACAAACTGTGATCTTCCTTAGTTTTAGAATATGAACTTTGATGGCAACAACCATGTTACCACTGAGGAAGAAAGTGGCTCTGCAGTGTATTGCTTTCCTTGTGTAAAGTTGTTCTTCAGTTCCCAAGTTCTTCAAAACCTTTGAGGATCTTGGGACTCTGGGCTCTCCTGCACTTTATCGTTGGGCAGCTCAACCCAAAACGTGGCAGCTGTAAACATGGAGCCGTTTCCCTGTAGGTTTGCTTCTCCCTGATCTTTCTCTTTGCGCCTGAATAGCTTCTTTTGCCCACTGCTGAGAAGACAACATGCTCTTGGTTCTTGATCAATCTGTATTTAATAATGACACTGAAAATAATCCAGGCAAAGAGTGATTCCTTTTGCAGTGTGATTTGACACACTGGGAGCTTTGCACAATATACAGCAGACATCTGCAGTGGGGGACAAGTACAGACACTGCTGGGTTTATGTTTAGGAAAGGAACCTGGGAACAGGCTGTCTTCAACTGCGTTAACCTTTGGGCAAGTGACTGATGAAATTCCCAAACTTCTCGGACTTTCCTCTGCCAATACATCTGGCTCCTTCTCTGGACCAGTAGAGCACTGATGCTGTATTAGATCTTAGGATGCTCCTCACTCTTGGGTTTTAAGAGTGATGCTCACGCAGAGCGGAGCCTGTATGATTTGTCTAGTTTGACTAAAGTCGGATTTGAAGAGGTGTTTTGACATCTGGTTGTTGAGAAGCATCCAGGCAGATTTTCAGAAGAGCCTAAGGATAGGACAGACCTGAATCTTAAGGAGGATTAGACATCTAATCATCTTTATACCACAGACAGATATGTACAGAAAGACAGACCAAGGCTCATCAAATCCTGCTCTCTGGTGGTCGAGTCTTCGGTTGAATTCCAAAGCAATGGAAGAAAAGGTGTGAACTTGTTGTCTTTCCTTCTGGTTGGTCGGTCTTGGAGACCAATGGTGTAGAAATGATCTTAGAAGTGCCAGGGAGAGTAAAAATATGAAGCCTGATAGGAAAATAGTACCTTTTATCCATCATCTTACCACAGATCCCCTGCCACGAGCACTGCGTGTGTGAGAGCAGGTCGCTTTTCCACAGAGCAACCACTATGGTGGTGTTCCTGGGGCTCAGATGTGGTGCAGTAACACTGTAAGTGGGACAGTGGGCAGCAGACAGAAGGTTTCTTGTCTGTCTTTAGTACACGAACAGCCTTGCTTCACTGTGTCCTGCAATTTCCTAGTTGTCTATTGCTGCGAATTTTCTGGTGTGTTGTTATTCAGACTTTGGTCCTGCTAGCTGAAGCTCTTTCTGAGCTGAGTGCCCGGTTATTTAGCTACCTGGGATATGAAGCAAAGATACCAGCAGACTTCACTCGGGTAACTTCTTCCACAGTCAGGAAACAGCTGCTGGGTTTCATATCATGACCCATCTACAAAGGAATTAAGTTCAAGAGAAAAAGAACGACTGCGACTGCTCTCGGTCTCCTGGGGTTCACTCAAGGTGGAGATGTGATGTGGGGAAGATGCTGAGCTGGGACTCATGGTGCCTGATTTCTCTCCCTGACCTGCTCTGTGGCTGTCAGCACCGTGCCTCAGTTTCCCTTTCCTCTGTTTTGACCGTGTAGGCTAAGTTCTTGTAAATAGTGAGCTCAGCCTGATCTCCTGGGCTGGAAGAGCTGCGTGGTGCTGCGGACTTGGGATGGTGCGAGCCTGGGGGTTTGTGCACCCCTTTGGGCAGAGGAGAAATTGCTGTGCCAGGCAGATACAACCCAGGAGCTTTGCCATCAGTGCTCCCAGCCCACCGAGGAGCTCTCAGGGGCAGGGTCTCTGGTTCTCTGCATTTGTAGAGCTGCTGAAGGTAACTGGGCCTTATTGCAGACGATACCACGATCACAACACATGCATAAGAGGAGCTGTATCTTCATGAGGCCTCTCTTTCCCTTTGTTCACTCCTTTATCCTTTTATTCTTGATAAAAAGTAACAGAGCATCTTGTGCCCTGCCCTCCCCTCGCTGTGTTTTGCATCATGCCATTCTGCATCGTCTGGAGGGCTCGAGCACAACCTTTAACAATTTTCTCCACCTGCATCGCAGCAGGATTTTCCTCCAGCACAGCTGGCACAAAATGCCTTCATGTGAGTGAGGAGAGCAGAAATTGCAGGCCAGGAATGCCGTGGTAAGCTGCTTTTCTTGGCCTGGAGCTGCGGACCTTCGTGATGTGCAATCTGTGTTGTTTGTTTATTTTTTAAGGGAAGTATGCTCTTGGGAGCTGCTCTGTTTGGCAGTAGCCTGGGCTTCAGGATGTATGGGACTGAAGTGGCTGCTCTGTTCCTCAGTCTTGCAAATTCTGAGAGCAAATAACAGCCCATGCACAGTTCTCTGACCCCTGAGCTCACCCGGACACAAGATGTGCCAGGAAAACTTGACCGTCCCTTTGAGCTGCTCAAGGTGTAGACCAGGACCCAGGGAAGGGAGAGTGTGGTGGGCATCCTTTCTCTTAAAGGAAGAAATCTTTTCCTTTCCTGCTGCTGCTTCTGCAAATGTGTCCCTCCTAACCTGCTGGATGGGAAATGACAGCCAAGGAGATATTGGGGTAGTGTCCCTAATTTTAACCACCATCCCTCATATAGGTCCTGTGTGCTTATGTCTCTGGAGCAGAGTAATCTGGAAGTCCCCTTCTTTGCGCTTCGAGCAGAAACCCCTAAAAGATGGATCCAGACTGTCCTGGGTCCCCATGAGCTGCTTTGTTAGGGCAAAAAAATTAGTGCCGCTGGTGCATGCTGGATCCAAGGCTCCAGTCATCTGACACACACAGACCTGCAATATTCTACTATTTTCTCTGCCCTGTCTCAGCAAGGCCGGCTTCGCCTTTCCAGATGGAAGTGCTGCTCCATTAAGCCCAGTCACCTGCCTCAGGCTTGGTGCTTGGGATGGAGGTGGAAGTCCAGGGAAATGCTTGGTTGCCTGGCAAAGCTGCTTGGGGAGGAGGAAGGCTCCTTGCTGAAGCCAAGACAGCCAGTGCTGGAGAGCAGTGGGATTTGCTCACCTCTGTCTTTGGGGCTTATGAGGAGGAGTTACTCATGATCGAATCCATTTTTAGACTTTGCCATGAAATGCTCTTTGCCCTCCTGTAGTGGTAGATTATAGACGTCTGACCTGTTTCAGCGCGCTAAATTTTTTTGCTTTCTCTTAACTCTCCTGCTCTTTTAATAATCTTAAAAAGCCCAACTAAATCCTGATACTTCCCCTCTCAAAGCTGAATAATCCTTGCAATTGCAATCTCCTTCTTGTCTTTAAGGCTTTCAATGCTTAAGATCTGTGTGATCTTCCCTATGGTGTGGAAAAAAAAAAACCCAAAAAAACCTGAGCATGCAGATTGCGAAAAGGGCAAACTGTGGTTTAATAGAACATCCCCACGACACGCTCGCATCATTTTCTCGCCGTCACGAACACCCCCACCACCCCGTCTGCTGCCTTCACTGCAATGCTGCCGTGGGGAGTTTGTTCCTGGGAGAGGGAGGATGGTTTGGTGGCTCTGGGAGGAAAGAAAATGGATGTGGGGGGTCAGAGTTTAACCTGATTCTCAATATCACCTGATGCAAAAGACAGCTTTTTTTGTTGGTGTTTTTTTTTTTTTTTTACTTTTCAGAGCATCCTGCCCTCCCCATCTTGTAAGCACAGGAGGATGCAGACATGAAGATTTGTGGAAATCAATGCATTTCTTTTTTTTTTTCAGATGCTGATTTCCAAGAGGTGGGGGATTATTGAAAATGGTGTTTTAGTGGCTACTGATAAAAAGAGCCAGATTTTTCCACTGAAAATGTAAGTCTACAGAATATATTCGATTTAGCGACCAGAAGTGAAGAAGTGCAAAATTTAGAAGAGCAAATAAATCAGCTGGGGGAAACTTGATTTTCAGATGACGAGATAAGTTCATTATAGAAAAATGCAGTGAGGATGAAAATGAAAATGTTTTTAGGGGAAACTTTGAAGAGAAAAGAACTTTCTCCTGCTCTGGTCAGCCTGTGAGATGGGACCTCCCTGCAGCCTTCTCACCGCTCCATAAAGTGACCAAACTTCCCCTGGTGGCCTGGTTGTGAGGATCAGCTTGGCAGTGCTGGGGGGTGAAGACATATAGAAGGAAACACTCTCATTTTAATCTCTGCCCAGGCTCTGTTTAAGAGGGCTCCTGAGGCAGCAGGAGCTGGAGCAACCTGGTGCATGTCCCAAAGACTTCACCTTCCTTCTCCAGACAAAGTTTTCCCTAAAGACTCCAACATTCAATTTAATCTGCAACTTATCCGAAACTGGGGTTGGGGGCAAGTCCTCTTTTTCCGCATTCCCAGCACATGCATGGGAAGGCAACCTACGGACTGGAGCTGCTTCTTGACGACCTGGTCCCCAGGGCTCGTGGAACCCGGCTGGCCGTGGCCTTGTCGGGGTGGTTGGTGGCCGTTGCTGTGCCTGACCCTCAAGGCAGCAGGATGTGATGCACCTTCCTCCCTTGCTGCTTCCCTCTCTGGTTCCTTGAGTTCGCGCTGCTCCTGCCTCACCAGTGCTGCCTCCGAGAGCATCTTCTGGCTGTGCTGCAGTGTGAGAAAACCCTTCAGCCCTGGGTAGGAAGCTGGTTTCTCCTGGAGAGTCACCCTTTGGCTATTGCCAGCCCTTATTTGTGCCGTTTGTGGCTGTTGCCAGCCCTCTTGCTGTCTCCTGAAGCCAGCAGATGTTCCTGCTACGGCTTTGCCTGGTTGGTGGGTTGGTGTTGAACGGAGACAGCTTGGATGACTAAGGCGAAAAACACATTAGCAGCAGAGTCCAGGGTTTCCTTACTGTGGGGGAAGTGAAAATGCCCCCCTGTTGACAGCCCTGACTTCTCTGGAGGGTCTCTTCTAAAAGTTAATAGCTTGTATCCCAGATTTAGCCTAAACGCCAAAGCATTTCCTCACCAGAGCCACTGCAGTGACTGTTGACGTGCGGCGCTCCAGGAACAAGGAGGAGTTTGCTTCCTGACTTGTGGTGGATGGGAGCAACAGAGGGTGTTGGCAGAAACAGGATTAAAGGATTTCGGCCATAAATACAGGATTAAAGGTATCCAGTGCTCTGCAGGAGTCATTCAAACCAAGGAGAAACAAAGTAAGTTGTCCGGAAGGGCAGGGCTCTGCTCTGAGCCCTGCACCACCTCATCCCTGTGCCCCCCCCGCCCACCACCTGCATCCATCCCTGGCTCCGCCGCGCAGGGGGGCCCAGGAATGAGCACCCCACCTGCCCCGCAGCCCCCATCCCCTCCCCTTTCGCCCCCGTTTCACACCGCACCCCCCCAGCCCCCAGCTTTCCGCGGGGCTCCTGCTGCACAGGCGGGGCGGGGGGAGCTGCGATGCTCCGCGCTGAGCCCCCTCCCCTCCGCTCCCCGCCGCGGCTGGGAGCACCCCTGGGTGCAGCAGCTGGGCGATGCACATCTGGGCAGCGGTGCGCAGGCGCGGGGGCTGCTTCGCCTCGTCCCTCCCCCTCCCCCCCCCCCAATAAAACCCCCCCCGGAGCGGGGCTTTGCGCGTCCGCGGAGCCCTGCGCAGGGCCGGGGGGGCTCGACCCCTCCTTCCCCGCGGCTCCGCCGTATTTACCGGGGTGGGCGGTGGCCGGGCCGGGCCGGGCCGGCTCCATCCTCCCGCCCGCCCTGCCTCCTTCCCCCCCCCCCGCCCGGGGCCGGTG